>JAIOJX010000005.1:175540500-175830500 GCA_022376925.1 Tragulus kanchil | reverse complement strand
TCTTAAACCTTTACCTGTTGCTTGGGGGGACTTTATTGGGGAAAATATATCACCTTTCTGGTCCCCGTGCATCACCTGATAGAAATTGCCCTGGCCCCATCTGCCACCTAGCTCCCCCGATGTCTCTAAGTTCAACAGGATCGCCCAATCAGGCCGCTAACCGTGTTTTAATGGTCCCGGAAGGTCTGGCTCCTCCAGCCAAACGCTCGGTGACTTCAGGAGGCTCCTCGCCTCTCGCTGTAATGAAAACCAGAAGCCCAGGAGGGGCAGAGAGAGTCCTGACAGATGGCAGGCATAATCGCTGAGTGACCCTGAGGCCAGCTGCTGGGGCAGCCTTCCCCGATCCCCGGCCTCCCCTTCTCTGGATTCAGCTCACAGATTTTTCTCTGCAAAAGATGAGCTGGAAAATCCCACATCCCAGCAGCTAGAAGGCATCCACCCAAACTTGCCCATGTACACGTTCAGAAAGCAAAGGATGGAAATCCTTAAGGTTTCTTTCCAATCAAGACTGAAACGCTATGTGGAGTAGGGCCTAGAACGCTGAAGTCAACGCTTATCCCAACAAGCGGGCCTTTCAGCCTGGGAGGCACAAAGTGGAGTCCTGAGCCTTAAAGCCTGGGACCTGAAGGAGTGGGCAGCTGGGGCAGGGGCGGGAGGGCTTGCGTCCCCTTATCTGGACCCACGTGTTGAGCAGGGAGACCTTGCTCTTGCACCCTGCCCATCGACAGCACGAACCAGACACGAGGCCTCCAACTCTACATCTGTGTAAACAACAGGCCCCTCCTGGAGGGGCGGGTTGGAAACCTAAGACCACACCACCCACTGGGAAGTGGAAGACGGGAAAGACCACTTTTGTCATGAGGGGCTGAGCAGGTATTTTCAGGGAAACTCTCTGACCTGGTCTAACAAAAAGTGTCTCTCTGGTGAGCATTCAAAAGTCTCCAGGGAGGAGCCAAGAGGAAGCAAGAGAATCAGCCTGTTTACTTGGACCTGGCCGCAGTCAGGCTCCCTCCTTCCTCCATCAGCACACTGTGGGTGTGCCCGTGTTCTGCAGTAGGTGCAAGGGTGAGAGGTCTCCCAGCCAGGGCAGGGCCAGGCATCCTCCACCCCATGGCAGGGAAAGCCCAGGGCCAGCTCCCTGGCCCAGCCCACACGATGGGAAAGAAGCTTCTGGCCCAAGGGACGCATGCCTCTCAGACTTAACGGAATGGCAACCCCCTTCAGGTTCACCCTCCACCCTGCCCTGCTCAGAGCTGAGGAGCTGGCCCAGGGAGTGCCCCTGAGAGGCCCCACTTGCGGGGAGGAAGCCAGGATATTGCAGCTTGAAATTCATCCTGCACCTGCCCCCCAGCTGAGGTCCAGTGCAAGGCTGCATCACCACGAGGAAGTACCTTTTCCTAAAGTGCCTCCGGGCAGCGGTTGCCAACACCTGATGATGGCAAAACCGTCCGTTCCTTCTGGAGTCTGCATAGCCTCCGCCCTGGCCCTGGCTCTTGTTGCATATTGGGAAGAAGCAATACAGTATTGTTCGGTCTCCTCTAGGCAAGAAGGGAAGGGCTGGGGTGCACTCAGCTCGACCTTCTGCTGGGTCTGTGCGGGTGTACACCCAGTGGCCGCTCCTCTGGCATCTTGTCTGGACGTGGAGACCCAGAGGCTAAATTCCTCTGCGAAGGACCAAGGTGTTTCTGGTGTTTTGTTTGTTTTACAAAGAAAGGTATGCCTCAGTTCGAAGGCAGCAATGGGGCGTGCTCAGGCAGGCACAGCATCTGTCCTCTTGGGATGCACTGGGTGCTGCGGATGACGTGTCTACTTCAACCTAAGGGCTCGTCCACACTCGTCTGAAGATGAGGGGCAAGTCTGTGCTTTGTAAAGGTGGTCCATTCAGCTCCAGTAGACTAGAAAGGAGGGTTTAAATAGGTATTTTGGTGAGATTGTGTTGCACCTTGGGTGAGGATGTATTTAGGGTACTTTCAGAATGATATGACATGGACAGAAGAGCCTGGCGTGCTGCAGTCCTTGGGGCTGCGAAGAGTCAGACACGACAGGGTGGCTGAGCACACGCATGGGCCAGAGCACGCGGCGTCCGAGACTGCCGTGGTTGTTCAGCCGCCCAGTCGGGCCTGACCCTGTGACCCTGCGGACGGCCGCACGCCAGGCCTCCCTGACCCTCACCACCTCCAAGTTCACGTCCACCGAGTCGGCGATGCCGTCCAGCCCTCGCATCCTCTGACGCCATCTCCTCCTTCTGGTTTCAATCTTTCCCAGCATCAGAGAATTTTCCAATGAGCCAGCTCTTCATATCATTGCACTGGTATAGTATTTCTCCTTTGAAAAAAGTCTGGAATGGCTCTGAAGAAGCTGTTTCTCTATTTTTATATGTGTGTGTGTGTGCACACATACATACACATAATATGTTCTGTAGTTCACATCTACGTATATTATACATATTACACACATTCTATAGAGAGGTGTGTTTATCTATATACTTGTGTACACACACACCAGTGCTCTTTTATGTTGACTGAGTATATTAAAAATTATAGAATTTAAATAGTTGAACATTTCATTATCAGTGGTATTTAATAGCAGTTTCAGGAGGCAGATTTTAAAAATAATATTGTCAATTGTATTTGATTTTCAACTACAAGCTCAATAAGAGACCAACAGCAAGTTAAAATGAAAAGCAATGGCAGACCATTGGATTAGAGTCATCTTATAGCCAAAGCAGGAATAGATCCATTTGGACTCAAAGGTAGAGGGAGGGTTTTCTCTGGTGGTCCAGTGGGCAAGGTGTCTGCCTGGCAGTGCAAGGGGCACAGGTTCGATCCCTGGCCTGGGAAGATCCCACGTGCTGCAGAGCAGTTGGACTGATGTGTCCAATTACGAGCCAGCATTCTGGAGTTCATGCGCCCATAGCTGGTGCTCTGCAACAAGAGAGGCCACAGCCATGGGAGGTCCACACAGGCCAAAGAATAGAGATGGATGCAAATAAATAAAAAAAACAATGAAAGAGGCCAAAAAATTAAAAACAATTTTTTTTAAGGTAGAAGGAGTTCCACTAAGTATGATCTGTGGGCTCTGAGTCACTTCTCTTTTTTCCTCTTGATGTTTAATTTAGTTTTTATTTACATTGAAGTATAACTCATTTACAATGTTGGATTAGCCTGCAAATTATAATTGACATGTTTAGATCAGGAAAGCATAAACATTCAAATGCAAAAAGACTCCTGTAGAGAGGTTAGAGCATGGGAGCATACAAAGAGGGGGTGCTCAGCTTACATTCTCTCTAGTTCTAAGCTTCTCCCCAGTTCCAAGGTTTTGACTTGGATCCTAAGACTTTCAGCTTCTCTGGGAAATAGGGGATCTGAGGATGAGGCAGTGGGAGGAGGGAGCCCAGAGCCTGAGCTGCTCCTGGGCGTGGCTTGGAGCTTCGGTAATGGCCTGTGAGCCGTGGCACACGTGCCCACCCATCCAGGAGGCATCTAGCCTGGGCCTTTGCACTCGGGGGCTCTCTTCACTGGTGTCTTTTCTCTGGACTTCTCTCCCCTCCACCTGCTTCTTACTCTCACACTTCTCACGGAAGAGCCTGTCCTGATTCCCTATATAAAACCTGTGCAAACCACCTACACGAGCAGACTCATCCCAGTCTCCAGAAATCCCACTGCCCTGGTCTGTGCACATATTATCACTGCCCATGTACTCTGGTCGCCTGTCCCTGAGCCAACCAGATGCTCACTGGAGGCAGGGCTCTGCTCGGGCCGTGCACTGTCGATTCCCAGCACCTTGGACAGCAACTGTCTAGCAAGATGCCAGGTTCAGAATCGGTCAGGGCTCTGTGGTTAGAATGAACTCCAATCTCTGAAAGAAAGGTCTATAGCATGATAATATGATCTAGGACAGTGGATCGATGTACTTCCTCCATGGTGACTGGTCAGAGAGCACCTTCGAGCAGGATTGTGTGTGGAAGGTGGATGCCAGGGAAGCCTCTGTGAAAAACGAGCCAGCATTCTGGAGTGCATGCGCCCATAGATGGTGCTCTGCAACAAGAGAGGCCACAGCCATGGGAGGTCCACACAGGCCAAAGAATAGAGATGGATGCAAATAAATAAAAAAAACAATGAAAGAGGCCAAAAAATTAAAAACAATTTTTTTTAAGGTAGAAGGAGTTCCACTAAGTATGATCTGTGGGCTCTGAGTCACTTCTCTTTTTTCCTCTTGATGTTTAATTTAGTTTTTATTTACATTGAAGTATAACTCATTTACAATGTTGGATTAGCCTGCAAATTATAATTGACATGTTTAGATCAGGAAAGCATAAACATTCAAATGCAAAAAGACTCCTGTAGAGAGGTTAGAGCATGGGAGCATACAAAGAGGGGGTGCTCAGCTTACATTCTCTCTAGTTCTAAGCTTCTCCCCAGTTCCAAGGTTTTGACTTGGATCCTAAGACTTTCAGCTTCTCTGGGAAATAGGGGATCTGAGGATGAGGCAGTGGGAGGAGGGAGCCCAGAGCCTGAGCTGCTCCTGGGCGTGGCTTGGAGCTTCGGTAATGGCCTGTGAGCCGTGGCACACGTGCCCACCCATCCAGGAGGCATCTAGCCTGGGCCTTTGCACTCGGGGGCTCTCTTCACTGGTGTCTTTTCTCTGGACTTCTCTCCCCTCCACCTGCTTCTTACTCTCACACTTCTCACGGAAGAGCCTGTCCTGATTCCCTATATAAAAACCTGTGCAAACCACCTACACGAGCAGACTCATCCCAGTCTCCAGAAATCCCACTGCCCTGGTCTGTGCACATATTATCACTGCCCATGTACTCTGGTCGCCTGTCCCTGAGCCAACCAGATGCTCACTGGAGGCAGGGCTCTGCTCGGGCCGTGCACTGTCGATTCCCAGCACCTTGGACAGCAACTGTCTAGCAAGATGCCAGGTTCAGAATCGGTCAGGGCTCTGTGGTTAGAATGAACTCCAATCTCTGAAAGAAAGGTCTATAGCATGATAATATGATCTAGGACAGTGGATCGATGTACTTCCTCCATGGTGACTGGTCAGAGAGCACCTTCGAGCAGGATTGTGTGTGGAAGGTGGATGCCAGGGAAGCCTCTGTGAAAAACGTCAATAGGAATAGAATGCTGGACTGGTAGTATGTTTGAGATCCGCTGAGCTTCAGCTCAGGGTGGGAGCCCCAGCGGCTGAGTGCATAGCTGAGGCTGAAAGTGAAAGTGAAGTCACTCTGTCGTGTCCTATTGTTTGCAGCCCCTGGACAATCCATGGAATTCTCCAGGCAAGAATACTGAAATGGGTACCCTTTTCCTTCTCCAGGGGATTTCCCAACTGAGGCTAGTGGATTTGAAATGCACTCTACATTTAAATGGCACACCAGATTCCCAAAAGTTTCTGAAGAAAGAAGAAACTATCTCACTACTGATTTTATAAGACTATATGTTGACATGATAAGTTCTAGTATGCACTGGATTCAATGAAATATAAAATAATTTCACCTGCTTCTTTTTACTTCACCACGGCTACTTTTGTTGTTCGGTCACTTAGTCATGTCTGACTCTTTGTGACCCCCTGGACTGCAGCACGCCAGCCTTCCCTGTCCTTCATCATGTCCCAGAGCTTGCTCAGACTCATGTTCATTGAGTTGGTGCTGCCCTCCAACCGTCTTGTCCTCTTGTCCTCTTCTCCTCCTAGCCCCAATCTTTCCCAGCATCAGGACCTGTTTCAGGGACTTTAGTAAAACACCCTAGCATCCCGCCTCCCAGGAAGGTGGTCACCAAGATGAGGAAACATCACCCATGATGTGGAGGGGCTCCAAACCCACCTGCGTTCATGGTAGTCAAAGCTGTTTTACAAATCCCATCTGTTCATATCTTAGAAAACCAAGCTTTCAAAACCTGCAGTTCTAATTATTTAAACATATCCAGAAGACATTGCAAGAGAGCCTGTGTATATATGTGTGTCCTTATGAGAAACGTCCCCCATTCTTTTGCCCTGAGTAACGAGAGTGAGAACAGCGACGGACTGGAGCAGAAGTAGAATTTTGTAGATAATAGCCCAAGTGCAAGGATTCACGGGCCATTCCTGTGATATAAGGAGCAGTTGGTTGGGCCCATGAAGTCCCAACTTTGCTCACAGGACCTTGAACAAGATCCCAGACTTACCCTGTATGGGGAGGTGTTAGTTACCTCCAGAAGTGAGAGACCAGAGCCCCAGCCAGAGCTACGAAAGGCACAGCCCTGAAACCGCCCTCCACTGCTTGCCTTCAGAGGAGGTGCGGGCTGCGTAACACAGGGCTGCCCAAGGGCCACACGGCCAGCCTCCTTCATTACTGTTCTTTCTTGGGCTTCAGACCTCCCTATCTGTTCTGCTTCCCCATCCTCCAACAGAAGGTCCAGGACCTGGGATGAGATGGGGAGTGGACCCGTGTGGAAGGGTCCTCCTTTAACAATTCGGCAAAACCAGAAAAATTCCCATAGCCTGACCAAGCCTCTGGACACCCTCCCTGCCCTCTCTGGGGTCAGGGAGACCTCTCACAAAGAGGCCCTGGGAAAACAGGGCTGCGTCTTATCATATTTGCATCTCATGGGATCCACTGAATCTTTCCCTTCCTGTCTCCAGGGCTGTCTGCTGATTCCTCCTCCTTTTTGTCCTTTCTGGGCATCTTCCAGGCTTGCCCCATGATAACATGTTGAAGGGGAGTCATCTGCTGCTTTGGAGACAAAGGTGCTATTCAATGGACTTAGGGCTCCAAGAGCAACAACCCCTATCTGGGTTTGTCTTCTTAAAATCTCTCCAAGCGCCGCTTCTCAGGAGAGGCTCACATGTGGGGCTGGCTTTGCTCCTGGGCTGCTGGCGAAAGCTGGTTCTCCCCAGGAAAGAGGTTTCCTCAAGTCCTGCTGAAGAGCATGCCGCCCCACAAGCAGAGCTGCCAGGCCTGCACGTGGTTTCCGCCTGCTCCACCCCGAGCTCCCAGGCTGGGTGGCGTCCACTGCGCCCCAGCCCACGCCCGAGGCCAGGAGCGGCACGTGCTGGGAGCCTGCACACAGCACAGAGATTAGACTTAAGCCTTTAGTCTCTCTCAAGTGCTTAAATAACCTCCTCTCCAGGCTCCCCTCAACCACTGCTCAGAACAGCCTCTGGAGCTGCATTTTATCTCAATTCTAAAGCCGACCTTTAAAAGTCTCTTTCTGGGTCTGTTTTGTGCCCATCTCTGCTCATTTAACAGCACGAGCTGCCCTGCAGTCTTGCCCTCCTGTTTAATCAGCTTGTTCTCACAGAGCCTCTCTCATTTAAGAAGGAAACCAGGGCAATGCTTAAAGTCTCCCAAAGCATGTTGGCAGCTGTGGAAACCAGCCCCCCAATATAGTCTGTAAGCCCTTCCCCTGGCCACATCCATCTTGAGCCTCCAAGAGTTCCAATATTTTTCTAGCAACTTAAAGCAGAGGAGGGCACATGCTTTTGCCTCTTGGTTATATGAGCCATCAGTATTCTCTCTATATATTTATATCCCTTCTTTCCAACCAGACTGCATGTGTCCATATGACTCATCTACCTGACTGCAGGTCCAGACAGAGAGCTTAGACATGCTCTTGTTGGAGGGGACAGAGGAAAGAGGGAATGCAGACAGGGCATCTGTGGCTTACCTTCAGGGGGACTCGGGACAGTCACAGGACTGGAACCCACACTGGGGATCATCTTCAGGCTGTCTAAGCTCCAGGGAGCTCTGGGGGTCAAATGGGTGATGGGTGTGTGAATGAAGCTTGTGTATTACCAAGTCTAGACTGAGGGTTTGTAGTTGCCGACCTTCTGAGGAGGATCAGACCTGCAAACTGTTGCCTCATATGACTGCTGGGAGGTTTTCCTGTGTCCTAGGAGGTTCTCAGAGGATACCAGGGATCAGATTCTCTCCTCTGTATGCTTCAGACGAGGTCTGAGGGCAGGCAGAGCTATCAGGACCTGCAGGTAACATACAGAGACACACCTGAAGGGGAGTTGAACATGGAGCAGGTGGCCCCAAGCCATTCGAGGCAACCTGCTTGCCCAGGGCAGGAAGCAGCTAGGGGAGCTCAGCTTACTCGCCTGAGAACCGATCAAAACGTATTTCACTGAGCTGATCCCCATTTGAGCAGAGCCTTAGGATTTGTTGCCTGTAGGAAAGGAGTTTATTTTTCCTCTGGTTCCCATCCCTGGTTGGTCAATGATTTGCGCTGGTTGTCACCTGTATTAGAAAGTGTAAGTGTGCTTTGCAGTTTTCCCGTTTAAGGTGACACGAAGAGCCAATTCATTGAAAAGACCCTAATGCTGGGAAAGACTGAGGGCAGCAGAGGATGAGATGGTTGGATGGTGCCACTGACTCCAGCAGTATGAATTTGAGCAAACTCCAAGAGACGGTGAAGAGCAAGGAAGCCTTGTGTGCTGCAGTCCATGGGGTCACAAAAAGTCAGACACAACTTGGTGATTGAACAGCAACATGTGAGGTGACAGACAGCAGGAGATGCCTGCCAGCTGAGGACAGGTGCTGCCAGGTGCACCTGCCAGAGGGGGCTGGCCCAACAGGTGCTTGAGTGAGCCAGATGATCCAAGAGCATGTGAAGTGAGTCAAAGAAGAATCCAGTCCATTCCACAGGGAGGGGCGTGGCTCAGGGCCTGGGAGGAAAACAGCGCTTGGAAGATGACCTCCCAAAGTAGAGTTACACATGCATGGATCCTGGGATGCTGTGAAGGAGCCAAGACACCCCACAAATAGGCGATAACAGAGCAAAGTGAAAGAGATTTAACAATGAGTAGTCGTTAAAGCCTCCATAGAATAAAAACACACACGAGTATATGATAAAACAGTAACAGGTAGTTTTGAAAAAAGCTAGATGTTGTACAAGAAGACAGAGTTACTAAAACTAAAACCAATTAGAATATCATGGATAATCATGGGTAAAACAAACAAGCAAAAAAAGAAAATCATGGAAATGAAAAGTATAGTTATGGAAAAACTCAGCTGATGACTTAGTCTCTGTTGAAAATGATTAGTTATGTGACCAAACCCCCAAAAATTACCTACACTGCAACACAGAAGATCAGAGATACCTAAAATAATGAAAACCAGTGAAGGGTAATGAATCTAGACTGAGAAGATCCAGTATTCACATATTCTCAAGATTTAGAGGATTAAAATACCCACACAATAGTGAGGCAATATTTGTACTGATGACTGATTTTTTTCCAAAATCAAGGCATGAAATGAGTTACATTAAAAAATTCAACCAAATGCCACACAGAATTGACAAATAAGAACCCACATCAAAACATATCACAATATAATTGTAGAACATCAAGGGAAAGTAACAGGCTACTAGAGGGAAAACACAGGCTACTTATAACTATAATCTAACTGATGCAGATTTTCATGATCTTCCATAGAGACCAGTAAACAATGAAACAACACCTTGAAGATGCTACAGGGAAATAATTTTGAACTTAAAAGTCTATATTCCTTCAAGTTACCTTTCCAGATGAGGTAAAAAATAGGGATATTTTCAGACAGACAAAAACAAAAACAAAAACAAAAAAAACAACAAAAAAAAAACCAGGCAGTCAAATCCTTGTTGAAAAGCACTTAAAGATGCATTCCAAAAAAAAAAAAAAAAAAGTCAGAAACAACAAAAACAAAAACACACACAAAGAAAGAACTGAAATTCAGGAATACATGGTGAACAGCAAAATATAAATAAGTAAATAATGCATTTTAAAAATTAAAAAACTCTGATATTAAAATAGAATAATAATGAAATGATAATAAAGATAATAACTTTTAGGTATATATTATGGAATGAATATTTGTGTGCTTCCCCCACCCAGTGCTAATGTTGACTCTTTATCCTGCAGTGTGTCTATATTTGGGGATAAGACCGCAAAGACAGGGATTAAAGTTAAACGAGATCATAAAGGTGGGGCCCTGATCCTGTATGATTAGTGCCATAGAGCCCTCTCTCTCTCCTCTTCTCTCTCTCTTCCTCCTCCTCTCTTTCTCCATGTGGGGACACATGTCTCTAAGCCAGGAAGAGAACTCTTAGCAGAAACCAAGATGTCCCTGCCATCCTGGAGTATCTTGCCTCCCTAAGTGAGAGACGACAAATGCCTGGTGTTTGTTCAAGTTCCCGTCTGGGGTATGTCGTGGGAGCCAAGGTGACAATGGCAGTATGCATACACACTCAGAATAACTTCTAGGCAATCATAGGGGAGTTAGGAGAAGCTTCTGGAAGAAGTCGAAGTGTGCTAAATTTCTTGTCCATTCAAATATCATCTTTGCTAGAATGTATATTAAATTTTAAGGTGTATCACTAACTAGTAAACATAAAAGCTATTGCTCTTCATCTAGTAAAGAAAAATTGGTCAAAATATAGTCAATTTTTGAGTGAAGATTGAGTGAACAATCAAAGATGACACATTTTAAATTTGCTTTGTGGAAGATTCACATAAAATGCTACAGTTACTTGGAAATAATAGAGGCTATGAAGATAAAATGTCTGACTTTAAAGACATAACTATTCTTTCAAAAAGAAGGGGAAGTAACCTGAAGTATCTATACTATGAGTCATTCTTTTCTGCTTTGTTCATTCTTTGTCTTTAAGATTCCTACAAGCCCAGATGGGCCCTGTTAGGGTTTCAGCGTAAACTCTGACTCTATGTGGATCTTGCATTCATCACACCAAAAACCTGCCCTTGTCCCAAGAAGCCAATATCTCTCATTTTATGGTCAAGGGGAGTCTCGTAACTTACCATATTCTCCTTATTGCTTTGGCTGCTGGGAAGAATAGATCTTTATTAATGAGCTAACTCTAGTGGCTGTGAAAGACATCGCAGCATTCATTTGCCCCCTGCGCTAGCCTGCTTCCATTTTGCTGTGCAAAATTGATTTTTGCTTTGATCTAATGTCTTCGTCTTTTTTTTTTTTTAGCTCTGTTTTCTCTCCTAACTATTGGCTGTGTGACCTTGGGAGAGTAACTTTCCCTTCTTGGGCCTCATGTCTATAAAATTACAATAGTCACTTATGTTTTAGAGTTAAATACTTTGTGTGTCTGAGGCAGAGAGAGCTAGAGAGAGAGAGTGGTGGGCGTTGGGTACCAGTGAGCTCAGGAAACAAGGGCTTTCATCATCACCATCACCCGAATGACGCAGTTTTGCAAGCTACCCCAAGCGATGGGACAACGTCATGTATTTAATCAACACTGACTAAGAATGGAACACACAAAACTGGGCATGGATTTCTAAAAGAAAGACATGTTGTGGCCCCTATGGCACTCTGGATGCAATCGATGAATACGTAGCTAAGTAATTCAGTAAATTCATATAGAAGGATGTGGAAGAGGCTCAGAGAAGACCAAAGAATCCCAACACGGGGTGGGGGAAAAGGGCACGTGACTGTGTGGAAACGTGGATGGCTACCACGACCTCGCCATGGGGCAAAACATCAACAGCAGAGGCTCACAAACGCAATTTTTGAGTGAAGATTGAGTGAACAATCAAAGATGACACATTTTAAATTTGCTTTGTGGAAGATTCACATAAAATGCTACAGTTACTTGGAAATAATAGAGGCTATGAAGATAAAATGTCTGACTTTAAAGACATAACTATTCTTTCAAAAAGAAGGGGAAGTAACCTGAAGTATCTATACTATGAGTCATTCTTTTCTGCTTTGTTCATTCTTTGTCTTTAAGATTCCTACAAGCCCAGATGGGCCCTGTTAGGGTTTCAGCGTAAACTCTGACTCTATGTGGATCTTGCATTCATCACACCAAAAACCTGCCCTTGTCCCAAGAAGCCAATATCTCTCATTTTATGGTCAAGGGGAGTCTCGTAACTTACCATATTCTCCTTATTGCTTTGGCTGCTGGGAAGAATAGATCTTTATTAATGAGCTAACTCTAGTGGCTGTGAAAGACATCGCAGCATTCATTTGCCCCCTGCGCTAGCCTGCTTCCATTTTGCTGTGCAAAATTGATTTTTGCTTTGATCTAATGTCTTCGTCTTTTTTTTTTTTTAGCTCTGTTTTCTCTCCTAACTATTGGCTGTGTGACCTTGGGAGAGTAACTTTCCCTTCTTGGGCCTCATGTCTATAAAATTACAATAGTCACTTATGTTTTAGAGTTAAATACTTTGTGTGTCTGAGGCAGAGAGAGCTAGAGAGAGAGAGTGGTGGGCGTTGGGTACCAGTGAGCTCAGGAAACAAGGGCTTTCATCATCACCATCACCCGAATGACGCAGTTTTGCAAGCTACCCCAAGCGATGGGACAACGTCATGTATTTAATCAACACTGACTAAGAATGGAACACACAAAACTGGGCATGGATTTCTAAAAGAAAGACATGTTGTGGCCCCTATGGCACTCTGGATGCAATCGATGAATACGTAGCTAAGTAATTCAGTAAATTCATATAGAAGGATGTGGAAGAGGCTCAGAGAAGACCAAAGAATCCCAACACGGGGTGGGGGAAAAGGGCACGTGACTGTGTGGAAACGTGGATGGCTACCACGACCCTCGCCATGGGGCAAAACATGGCAACAGACCAGAGGCTCACAAACGCAATCATCAGGGCAAGCCAGCAGCCCAGCAGAGAAAAATCTCAGGGTCAAGAACCCAAAACGTTATGAAACATTTTACTACAGGTCAGGAGGTGTGTTCATAGATCTATATAGATCATTTCATCCTTAGGGTAACATGATTACCAGAAACTTAAAGTTAAGGACGTTGATGGAGGAAAAAGAATTCAGATAACATTCCAAAGCCAGCCAGATACCCTGAAGCTATCGGCCCAGGGTCCCAGACTGAAGTCACTGAGCCTCCTGCTCCGGTTCGTGGAATAATCTTGCTTTCTATGGCCTGACTGCTGTGCATCTGGAGTGGTTTTCCTGGTGAAAGTGAAAGACCGGTCTTGTCCAAGGCCTGTTTTCCATGGCAGGGATGGTGGCCCTCTTCTCTGAGGGGTTCAGAGCTCTGCACCGTGCTGCTTCTCTCTGAGAACCTGAAGCTCCTACAAAGGAGGTGGCCCACCAGCCTGTGAGAACCATTCCTCCAAGAATCAGGAAATGCCCACCCTGGGCTCCTGAGCTGAGGAGAAGTCCTCATGAAGGGTTCCTTCCTCACTGTTCGCATCTGAACACAGGCTGACTTGGACCATGAGAAATGGATGGAGTGGGACTAACCAGCTCTTGACAAAGACTCGGGAATCCCAACCACCTTAAATGTTGGAAGCAGCACTTGTTTGTAGGGTGGCATGGTGACTATGGTTGTCACCTGAGGGTGACACAGCCATGTGTTCCCCTCTCTCAAGACTCCCCAGGACCTGGAGAGCGCCCCCACCCCAGAGCCCTCTCTCAGCATGGCCCTGCCTCCAACACTACTTCCATTCGCTTCGTCTTCTTTAAAACGGAAGTTCCTTCACAACTTTGGAGAAAAGTACTTGGAACGGTGAATTCATACTAGAGTGTGAATGGTGGCTCCCAGATGGATCTGTTTTAAAAGAAAACGGCTAACTCTTCTGTCCTGTGCTTCCATAACTCACCCCTTTCTGATGCTGAGTCAGGTTGCACTGTATAGATGCCTCACAGTCTGTTCATCCATGCACCTGCTATGGATGGTTGGATTGTTTTCAGCTGTCGGCCTTAACAGATAAAGCTTCTCTGCACTTGGCATATTTCTGCTTTTCAACAGAATTTTTAGGAAAGAAGGAAACAGTTCAGAGCAGACCCCTGTCTGAGTGTGCCTGGGCTGGAGACGACCGCCCATCACCCCCTTGCAGCCACGTCTTGGCCGGGTCCTAGGTGCCTTCTTAAGGTCCAAGTAGGTCTGCTTTTTCCCTTGACTCTAGGACAGTAGCCCTCAGCCTCAGCCTCAGCCCAGCCCCTTCCCCAGAACCAGCCCCCCTTAGAAGCAGAGCAAATGAGAGACTAGTACTTAGAGCCAAAAGAGGTGGATTAACCACGATCATGCATAATTGATGCAGAGTTTGCGAGGTCTGAAAACAGGCGAAGGCGCATTTTAGAAAGTAAATCACACGGGGTGGATGGGAAGTACCGGTCGGCAACGTCCGTTTCCCAGGAAGCTGGCATGGTCGCTCTCTAGCCAGTCTGACTCAGTTTCCTTTCCTGGATTTCCAGGCGTATCCAGCCTTCCTTGTGCCCGGGAGACGGCCTGCTCTCTACTTTGGAGGAGCCAGTCTGTCCCTGCAGGGGACCAGGGCTGCGTCTCGCGTGAGCTTCTAAGAGAGGTCTGAATCCCGGGTGCCTGCGAAACAATGGCAACGGGGCCTTGGCGCCTCAGCTGGGTGGCACCAACAGGGCTGTGCGCCTTTAAGAAGCAAAAATTAATGCAAAGCTTATTACAGCCCCAGTGGCTGCTGACGCTCTCTCTCTTCCACTGCCCAAGTGTCTGAATTTCAGCTTCAGATGAGTGTGGCCTGCTGGGATTCGAGCTGCCAGTTTAATTAGTGTTCAGTAATTTCAATAATGAGTGACAATTCATCGGGGCTTTTAGGTTGGTCTTCTGTTCAGAAGCAAATCAATAATCCACAGTTTTTCCCCTTCTTTAAAGACAAGAAAGTGGCATGTGAGTTACATCAGATGAGAGAAAATAAATGAGGAGACGCTCCAGTCCCTCAGTAACTGGAGAGGCAATCGGCTTTAATGGCGTGGGCAGCCTCTCGGTTTGTTGATGTTATTGGAGGAACAGAAAGGTCATTAGTAGCTGGAAAGAGGCTCTCGGAGTCTCACAGTAAACAGTTTGCCCTGGCAGTAACCATAGTGATCTGGGTAAATGAACACAGGTATACGGATTACTACCGTATTCCCCAGGCTGCCTGTATTATTGCCTCGGAAGATATAAAAACAATTGAGGCTAATTGTATGAGAGTGAGTTTATTACAAACATAAATGGAAAGGAAAAGAGAAAACCAGACATGTTCTTTCAAAGAGTCCCCCCACCCCGCCTGGTGCCTCCATCTGCATCTCTGATCTGCGCTTCCGGGGGCGCCTGATGGGCGGCGGCGACGCAGTCCTCGGAAAGACCCCACGCCTGGAGACGAGGTGTTGCTGGGACATGGGGCTCTGCGGGCTTGGCGGGCTGGCTGCAAGCGGGCTGCCATCACACTCCGAAGTGCAATCAGGAGTGAGCCGTTGCATTTTTACTGCTGGTGGCTGCGCTGAGCCGAGATGCTTCAAAGCCAAGGAAAGGCATTTATCTCAGCTCCGACACGGGGAAGCACGCCTGTGCCCAGCCAGTGGCTGAAAAGTTACCTGCCGTCCGCGGTACCCTGCCAGTCTGCCGGAGCCACGGCTTTTTTGTCAACGTGCCTGCTCCCTTTTGTTAGGGCTACAAAGACTCTGTCTTCATAAGGTGTTGTGATTTGCAGTATACAAACCCATTAAAAAAACACAAATGAAATCCCCAGCTGGGAAGGTCAAGTCTAATGAGGTGGGCTGTGGAGAGGACTGGTAGCTCACAGCATCCCCGTGTCGGCCAGAGGTGCTACAAGTGAACAGCTGCTTATAATTACTCTCATCTGACGGTTCTCTTCCACCTCAGGTGCTGTTTTTTTCTCACCAGAGAAGAGATTAATTGTATATCAACTGATATGCATAAAAAAGGGTTTGATAGAAGGCTTAATAAAGTAACATTAAATAGGCAATCCCACTGAAATTCTAATGTGTATATTCTTAATTAAATTCCCTTGCACTGGACAGTGATTCAGGTGCATTCCGCTCCCTCCAGCACTTGCCCGATGGAGAGCCTGGAACGATGGGCGGCAGGGGACACCAGGAGATCCCCTGAGCCTCTCTTCACACCCCACCGGCACAGGAGAAGCTGGAGAAAGGACACGTGGACAAAGCGACTCAGAGGTGGTGTCCACACACTGACTGGGATGTGTGTCTGCCCAGCCCTGGGTCTGGAGTTCTAATGATGAAGAATCCATGCCTGCCGCTTAGAATAGGCTTCATTTCCTGTCCGGAGCGAGAAGGCTAATTGTATGAGAGTGAGTTTATTACAAACATAAATGGAAAGGAAAAGAGAAAACCAGACATGTTCTTTCAAAGAGTCCCTCCACCCCGCCTGGTGCCTCCATCTGCATCTCTGATCTGCGCTTCCGGGGGCGCCTGATGGGCGGCGGCGACGCAGTCCTCGGAAAGACCCCACGCCTGGAGACGAGGTGTTGCTGGGACATGGGGCTCTGCGGGCTTGGCGGGCTGGCTGCAAGCGGGCTGCCATCACACTCCGAAGTGCAATCAGGAGTGAGCCGTTGCATTTTTACTGCTGGTGGCTGCGCTGAGCCGAGATGCTTCAAAGCCAAGGAAAGGCATTTATCTCAGCTCCGACACGGGGAAGCACGCCTGTGCCCAGCCAGTGGCTGAAAAGTTACCTGCCGTCCGCGGTACCCTGCCAGTCTGCCGGAGCCACGGCTTTTTTGTCAACGTGCCTGCTCCCTTTTGTTAGGGCTACAAAGACTCTGTCTTCATAAGGTGTTGTGATTTGCAGTATACAAACCCATTAAAAAAACACAAATGAAATCCCCAGCTGGGAAGGTCAAGTCTAATGAGGTGGGCTGTGGAGAGGACTGGTAGCTCACAGCATCCCCGTGTCGGCCAGAGGTGCTACAAGTGAACAGCTGCTTATAATTACTCTCATCTGACGGTTCTCTTCCACCTCAGGTGCTGTTTTTTTCTCACCAGAGAAGAGATTAATTGTATATCAACTGATATGCATAAAAAAGGGTTTGATAGAAGGCTTAATAAAGTAACATTAAATAGGCAATCCCACTGAAATTCTAATGTGTATATTCTTAATTAAATTCCCTTGCACTGGACAGTGATTCAGGTGCATTCCGCTCCCTCCAGCACTTGCCCGATGGAGAGCCTGGAACGATGGGCGGCAGGGGACACCAGGAGATCCCCTGAGCCTCTCTTCACACCCCACCGGCACAGGAGAAGCTGGAGAAAGGACACGTGGACAAAGCGACTCAGAGGTGGTGTCCACACACTGACTGGGATGTGTGTCTGCCCAGCCCTGGGTCTGGAGTTCTAATGATGAAGAATCCATGCCTGCCGCTTAGAATAGGCTTCATTTCCCTGTCCGGAGCGAGAAGGTGCAGCCACGTGGACCTGGAGACACGCTTAAAAGAATGAAAGAAGACAGAGAGGGATGAGAAAAAAGAGGAGAATGAAGAAATGAACGGGAGAAGGAGATGAAGAAGCCTGTGAAGGAGGAGACAGAAAGTGAGCTCACGCAGGCTTGATTCACTCTGGAGGCTGGCCGCTGGGCCAGAGAATAACCGTGTGTTTCAAACCAACATGCAGAGGTAATGATGCGCTTGTAATTCATTGATTGCCTTGAAGGGAGTCCTGGAAATGCCCTTCGCTCAGCTCTAGACAGGGTGCACCCGAGCCCGCACCTTGGGCCAGCCTCTCGCCCTGCCTAGCGCTGCTGCGCGGGGAAGCAGCCACGCGTCCTTGCAGGCCTGCAGGAGCCGAGAGAACGCTTCGCCTCAGTCATGTCCAGCCCTCCACAACCCCATGGGCTCTGGCCCACCAGGCTCCTCTGTCCATGGGAAGTCCGGGGCAAGAATACTCAAGTGGGTTGCCATCTCCTTCCCCAGAGGCTCTTCCTGACCCAGGGATCAAGCCTATGTCTCCTGTGCTGGCAGGTGGGCTCCTGACCCCCAGCGCCAGGAGCAAAGGGAACAATGACATGAGGTGGACGAAGCCAAGTGCTTGTGGCCAAAAGACGGGCATGGGAGTAGCCAGGGGTGGATGAAGACAGGAGTGATTGCTGAACTGTCCAGAAAACAGCACGGCACTGCCCACAGGCAGTGGTTTACCACCTCATGGGAAAGGAAGTGTGTCAGAACTCCAGAGTAAACACACTGCATCGTGGGCAGCCCCGTGGAGGGCTGAGGCGGATTTTCCAGCTGTGGGAAAGAGCTGAACTGCAGGGGTGGCCAGAGTCCCTGTGGGGACAAGGAGATCCCCTCACAGCTTCTGAGCCCACCAGCTTCCTGCCTGAGAGTACAACCCCAGCAGCTGAAGAACAATCTAGAACTCTCGGCATCCACATTGTGCATAGCACTTGCCAATGGGAGCCTGGGCTTCGAAGAGGGAGGGACAATTTGCATCTGGGCTCTGCCACCTGGAAACTGTGTGGCCACAGGCAAGATGCTAGACTTCTCTGAGCCTGCGTTTTGGTCTCCAGAGCTGGCACTGCCCACCTCACAGGACGGCTCACTCCCTCGTGCATCTACTCATCACACAGAGTCCCCGCATGATGCCACGCCTGCCTGTACCCTGGGAGGTGGCACGACCATGCCCTGCACTCACGGGGCTCACGTGACGCCTGTGAAGGCAAAAGCATGTCCAGGAACCACGAGAGCTGTGGAAGAACAGTATTTCTAGAGAAAGGTGGCCGCGGGTGGTTTCCAGGAAGGACCTCTACCCCAGAGTGGAGGGGCTCAGCCTGGCAAAGGGGACGACAGGACATTCCAGACCCAAAGAGGCTCGAGGTCAAGCACTGGAGCAGAAGAGACGTTGCTGTGCAGGCGAGGCCCCGCAGAACAGCCGATGGGTGGAGTGTCACGGTCAGACGGGCACGGGACTCGGTCGGTGATAGAGACCCCTGGAGCTCCCCAAGCTGAGAACCCATGCCCGCCTGCCCATCCCTGCGAGAGCACAGGGCTGGACCCGGCAGGTGGGTGTGCAGCCGAGGAGGGACAGTGCTGACGTCACCTCCGGCTGTGGCGACAGAGAGGAAGGGCAGGGCCTGACCAGGAGCACCTGCGGACAGAGACCTACAGCAGGACTGCACAGAGCGGGCGGCCTGAGCCCCAGGGACGGACAGAAGGAAACCTGGGACGGGGAGCAGGTGGGAGGCCGCAGAAGCTCAGCTTGAGATCCTGGTTGGAGCACCGAGGGCCCAAGCCGGGGGGCAGTCGGGATGGCTGAGGCCGACGCTGAGAGGCTCCTGCTTGCTCGTGCTGTCACTCAGTCGTGCTCGACTCTTTGCCACCCCAGGGACTGCAGCCCCCGGGCTCCTCTGTCCGTGGGATTCTCCAGGCAATAATGGGGGGGGGGGCAGGTTGCCATTTCCTCCTCCAGGGGATCTTCCTAACCCAGGGATCGATCCTGTGTCTCCCGCATCAGCAGAGGGACTCTTTACCACGGAGCTGTCTGGGAAGCCCTGAGATGCTCTTAGTGAACGTTAATGCAAAAAACCCACAAAAACCAGCACAGTCATAGATGATTCTGGCCTCTACCCATGAGTTCTCTGTCCCTGTTCATCTGGGCTGGAACGGAACATCACCGCTCGTGTAACATTTTGATGATACTGTAAAATAATTAAACACACACGCATGCATATACACGTGCAGACACAATTCACAAGTGCCCACCTACACAGCTCCACGCACATATGCACGCATGTGTGTTGGCACCTATGCATGTGCGCACATGGATGTACACAGACACCAGGCACACACCACACGGAACGTCAGGGACCCGGCAGGCGCTGGCTCTCAGGGCCATGCACGAAGAAGTCGGCACACAAGCTGTACGCTGGCTCTGACCCAGGAAGGTGTCTCACTCAGAGGTGTGCAGCTTCTTCGCTTCCTGCGGCTGTGCTGATTCCATCAGGAGCATGGACCGAGGCATCACCCCGGAAACTGGCTGTGCTCCCTCGGCGCTCCCGGAAGATGCCGGAGCCGCCCCCAGAGCAAGGAGGCCTGAGCTCTCCTGCTCCTTTCCCAGCACCAGGGCAAGCGTAGCTCTGCTGAGGGACTTGTGTAGGAAACCACAATCCTCTTCCTGGTCAGGACCATGGTGAGCTCCTGCTGTGGTGTGCACTGTGCTCTGGCCTGGGCACTCGGGGGCAAGTACCCACTTTCCCATGAATGCAGTTTTCTTTTTTTTGGATGCCTGTGAGTCCCCTTTCAGCCCAACACACTGTAGGCCCCTCGGAGGACAGGCAGGCTTGGTGGGCTTCCTGGAGGAGACGCCACAGCACTTCTGGGCTGGAGCCCCGTGGCTGCCCTCTGCCCTCCAGGCCCGCACTGGCTGACCCTGCCAGGCCCACAGATCTCCAGAGTGGAGCTTCCCCTCCCGCTCACCCACAGCCTCACTGCCCTCTACCACTGAGATCCTTGACCCCGTGGCCAAGCCAGGCAGAGCCACAGCCTCTTCAGTAAGTGTTCCCCACGTTGCCCAAAAGGCCGTGGCCCTGCAGCTCCCTCGTTACCAAAACCAGCCTGAAGCACATGTTGACTCAGAACCTTAGGCTGGAGACAGGCCCTGAGCCTTGTTCTCTGGGACCAGCAGCCTAACCAGGATCAGCATTCACCCAACAGCTGGGAGAAGATGGAAAACACCACCCCGCCATCCCCCAGATGGGCCTAGCTAGCCAGGGGCTCACTTTAGGAAGGAACGCAACGAGACTTTGACTCTGGAAGCCCCTCAGCTGGGACCCTGGCTCACTGTAGCTCCCCAGCCGGGGCTGAGTCCTGGAGGAAATCAAGGCTGCTCGTCCAGCATCAAATGAACATCCCTGGTACCCACCTACACAGCCCACGCACATATGCACGCATGTGTGTTGGCACCTATGCATGTGCACATGGATGTACACAGACACCAGGCACACACCACGGAACGTCAGGGACCCGGCAGGCGCTGGCTCAGGGCCATGCACGAAGAAGTCGGCACACAAGCTGTACGCTGGCTCTGACCCAGGAAGGTGTCTCACTCAGAGGTGTGCAGCTTCTTCGCTTCCTGCGGCTGTGCTGATTCCATCAGGAGCATGGACCGAGGCATCACCCCGGAAACTGGCTGTGCTCCCTCGGCGCTCCCGGAAGATGCCGGAGCCGCCCCCAGAGCAAGGAGGCCTGAGCTCTCCTGCTCCTTTCCCAGCACCAGGGCAAGCGTAGCTCTGCTGAGGGACTTGTGTAGGAAACCACAATCCTCTTCCTGGTCAGGACCATGGTGAGCTCCTGCTGTGGTGTGCACTGTGCTCTGGCCTGGGCACTCGGGGGCAAGTACCCACTTTCCCATGAATGCAGTTTTCTTTTTTTTGGATGCCTGTGAGTCCCCTTTCAGCCCAACACACTGTAGGCCCCTCGGAGGACAGGCAGGCTTGGTGGGCTTCCTGGAGGAGACGCCACAGCACTTCTGGGCTGGAGCCCCGTGGCTGCCCTCTGCCCTCCAGGCCCGCACTGGCTGACCCTGCCAGGCCCACAGATCTCCAGAGTGGAGCTTCCCCTCCCGCTCACCCACAGCCTCACTGCCCTCTACCACTGAGATCCTTGACCCCGTGGCCAAGCCAGGCAGAGCCACAGCCTCTTCAGTAAGTGTTCCCCACGTTGCCCAAAAGGCCGTGGCCCTGCAGCTCCCTCGTTACCAAAACCAGCCTGAAGCACATGTTGACTCAGAACCTTAGGCTGGAGACAGGCCCTGAGCCTTGTTCTCTGGGACCAGCAGCCTAACCAGGATCAGCATTCACCCAACAGCTGGGAGAAGATGGAAAACACCACCCCGCCATCCCCCAGATGGGCCTAGCTAGCCAGGGGCTCACTTTAGGAAGGAACGCAACGAGACTTTGACTCTGGAAGCCCCTCAGCTGGGACCCTGGCTCACTGTAGCTCCTGCCAGCCGGGGGCTGAGTCCTGGAGGAAATCAAGGCTGCTCGTCCAGCATCAAATGAACATCCCTGGTACCCAAAGGATGTTTAGGAGCTATGTCTTGTCCTGAACAACTCGGAGAAGTCCATCAGTCCAAAGGAGGGACAGATAAGCCTTCGTCATCCTGCATGCCGTCCTCGTGCCTGCCTGCTCTCCACCCACGCACTGTGCCCGAGGCTAGGGGAGACAGACGCGTGGCGCTGAGCTCTTGGCATGGGGAAGTACCCTGCTCGGTTTCCATCCAGCCTCCCTGAGTCACCATCTACCTCAGGAAAATATTGCCATTCTCTCCTTTTGAAGATGAGGCAGCTGATCCTCAGAGCCAAAACAGGATCCAGTGTTACCCAGCTCGGACATGGCATAGCCCTGACATGCGGCACTGGGCTAGTCAAGGAATTTCTTTCTTCTTTTTATAAAATAAATTTATTGGAGTACAGTTGGTTTGCAATGTAGTGTTAGTTTCAGGTGTACAACAAAGTGAATGAGTCACACACACACACATATAGTCATTCTTTTTTGGCTTCTTTCCTCATATAAATCATTACAGAATATTGAGCAGAGTTCCCTCTGCTATTCCAGTAGGTCCTCATTGGTCAAGGAATTTCTTAAGGCTGCGTCCAATTCTCTGCAGAAGGAAACACGGTACCCGTCTAGCACA
Organism: Tragulus kanchil; assembly: GCA_022376925.1. Taxonomy (NCBI): domain Eukaryota; kingdom Metazoa; phylum Chordata; class Mammalia; order Artiodactyla; family Tragulidae; genus Tragulus; species Tragulus kanchil. The sequence goes on along the minus strand of JAIOJX010000005.1, from coordinate 175,808,137 downwards.
CCATGGACACATACTTCCTCATGCTCTGTCGCTCAGGCATGCCTGACTCTTTGCAACACATGGACTGCAGACTACCGGGCCTCCTTAAAACACACCATGGGGACACATACTTCCTCATGCTCAGAGCCACAGCCTCTTCAGTAAGTGTTCCCACGTTGCCCAAAGGCCGTGGCCCTGCAGCTCCCTCGTTACCAAAACCAGCCTGAAGCACATGTTGACTCAGAACCTTAGGCTGGAGACAGGCCCTGAGCCTTGTTCTCTGGGACCAGCAGCCTAACCAGGATCAGCATTCACCCAACAGCTGGGAGAAGATGGAAAACACCACCCCGCCATCCCCCAGATGGGCCTAGCTAGCCAGGGGCTCACTTTAGGAAGGAACGCAACGAGACTTTGACTCTGGAAGCCCCTCAGCTGGGACCCTGGCTCACTGTAGCTCCTGCCAGCCGGGGGCTGAGTCCTGGAGGAAATCAAGGCTGCTCGTCCAGCATCAAATGAACATCCCTGGTACCCAAAGGATGTTTAGGAGCTATGTCTTGTCCTGAACAACTCGGAGAAGTCCATCAGTCCAAAGGAGGGACAGATAAGCCTTCGTCATCCTGCATGCCGTCCTCGTGCCTGCCTGCTCTCCACCCACGCACTGTGCCCGAGGCTAGGGGAGACAGACGCGGTGGCGCTGAGCTCTTGGCATGGGGAAGTACCCTGCTCGGTTTCCATCCAGCCTCCCTGAGTCACCATCTACCTCAGGAAAATATTGCCATTCTCTCCTTTTGAAGATGAGGCAGCTGATCCTCAGAGCCAAAACAGGATCCAGTGTTACCCAGCTCGGACATGGCATAGCCCTGACATGCGGCACTGGGCTAGTCAAGGAATTTCTTTCTTCTTTTTATAAAATAAATTTATTGGAGTACAGTTGGTTTGCAATGTAGTGTTAGTTTCAGGTGTACAACAAAGTGAATGAGTCACACACACACACATATAGTCATTCTTTTTTGGCTTCTTTCCTCATATAAATCATTACAGAATATTGAGCAGAGTTCCCTCTGCTATTCCAGTAGGTCCTCATTGGTCAAGGAATTTCTTAAGGCTGCGTCCAATTCTCTGCAGAAGGAAACACGGTACCCGTCTAGCACACCATGGACACATACTTCCTCATGCTCTGTCGCTCAGGCATGCCTGACTCTTTGCAACACATGGACTGCAGACTACCGGGCTCCTCCACCATGGGATTCCCCAGGGAAGAACAGGGGGGCAAGTTCCATTTCCTCCTCCAGGGGATCTTCCTGACACAGGGACGGGACTCATGTCTCCTGCATTGGCAGATGGTTCTTTACCACTGGTGCTACCTGAAAACCCCTTTATTCCTTGTGGCAGAATCTAAAGTTAAAATGAATTGTAAGAATTCAAAGACCTAACCCATGAAATACGTGTTTCACTCTGGTAGAGGGGAGTGGCTGGCTTGGCTAACAGTCAGGGAAGACCACATACCCCAGCACGAGATTGCCTGCAGGGGTGTTAAGTGACAAGGACTTGAGTCCTGGAACACTGGAAGAACTGCAGACAGGCCGCCAGGTGTTCTGGGCCTTCCGTGTTGTGAGGATGGAAGTCATGTCCACTTGGTGACCAGCTCATCCATGATTAGGTCTCTGGTGAGCAGGGCTCACTGTGATGGTACTTGTCACAGACAAGCCGCCCTTCTAGGCTGGCTGCCTTGCTCTTTGATGCCCTGCTCCCTGTCTCAGCAGGATGTGACAGCACCTGCTGACCTTCTGGCCAGCTCATCCCTCATGTTCTAGAAGCACAGGCTCTGACAGGCAACAGGGCAAAGTTCTTGGATGTTCTGCCTCAGCAGCGTGGGGCAATGATGCCTAGGAGCAGCAGGCATCCCCGGTTATGAGGAGCAGGTACCCGCTGGGTGAGGCTCTGGGCCTCGGGGCAGCAAGGTGATGGCGAGTAGCTGGGTCGGGGGGTGGCATGTCCCTGTCACCTCTCCCTGGTTCTGCGGGGGCTCTGCTGTCACCTCTCCCTGGCTCTGCGGGGGCTCTGGCCTCTGGACACCCCTGATTAGAGGACAACGTCCCTTTTCACAGAGGCCTTTTTCTAGTAGAAAAGTGCCCGGCAGAAAGGCCTGGAAGTCAGAACCCGCCCCTAGACCTGCAGGATGGGGGAGGGACTGGCCCCGCCAGGCCACACTCCAGTTCTCTGGGCTTCGAGCTACTTGTCTGAAAGTAATGGTCTGCCATGGAGTGGTCTCCATGGGAAGCCCTCTCTGCAGACCCTCCTGCCCCCCCATCTGGTCCCTCTTATGACACCCTGGACTTTGGGCTGCAGGGATTCAGCCCAGGAGTCATCCAAGGAAGCCCATGTTGTTCACTTTCCAGGGCCAGGCTGAGATGGGCTGGCCGAGGAGGGCTGAGCTGCGTGAGGAAAGAGAAAGAAAAGGAGGAAAACCAGGAGGAAGGGGAGGCGGGGAGGGGAGGGCAGCCAGCGGCAGCCGCTCTCACAGGCCCCTCTGTGGGCCACCTCCACGGGCCTCCCGGCCGCCCTCCGCAGGAAACAAGAGCCAGTCTTTGAGTGTTTGCCCTTCAGGTCAGCCTGGGAGGTGGGCAGGCGATGGCCACAGCTGGAGGGAGGGCAGAAGTCAGGCAGGCGGCTGGAAGACTGTCACTGTAACATATGGGGTCACCCCACCCAGGCGTCCAGACAGGACAGGCCCCTGCTGCTGGGGAAGCAGCTGGTGGGGAGAACCTGCGACTATCTGGAGTCACGCGGAGCCTGCACTTGGGGAGCTCACAGGAGACTCTCCCAGCCCCACTCACGCTTGCTGCAAATTCACGACCCCGCCGAGGAGGTAGCCACGCGTGTGTGTGGACCCGCAGACCCCACCCGGGCCCGAGGCTCCGCCTGAGGCTCACACCCCAAATCTCGCCTGCTTGCTTAGAACGATGAAACAGCCCCAGGTCCTCTAACCTGGAAGCTGGATGGTCACTTTAGAGACTCACAAAGCCCATCACCAGCCATGAGTCACCCCCATTATTATGGCCACAAGTGGGGGTCAAACGATTAAATTTCATGATCCGAGTTGCGTTGAAATTGTGTGCATGGCTTTTCAATCCCAGTAGTTGGTGATTTTTTTAAAAATATCTGCCCAACAGAACAATGAGACCCTTTTAAATCCCCCAGTGAGCAACTATTAAAACCACAATTTACAGCTCCGCATATCTTCTAACGTGTTAACCAGGTGTTCCCATGTTATTGTTTGAAATTCTACCTTGGTTTAAATCAAATGAAGAAAAGCCAAAAGTCCAATTAAAGCCCCACATTGCTTCTTTATCGAGGGAAGGTGAGAGGCATTTGTTATAGATTTCATGGCAGAAATCTCATAAAATGTTAGGCCATCCTTTTTACTTGCCCGTTTCTTATTTCTTGATGGATTCTCACCGCTTACTGGCATTTCCTGTTCCTAACGGAAGGGGAGGGAGTGGGGAGGGAGAGAGAGAATAAATCTAGGAATTTCTGGCTTCATTTTTGTAGCATCCTGGACACTCTCGCTGCCTTTGACAATTGAGTGTTGTCATGGGATATTAAAATCGTGCAGTGGGCCCATTTAGGTGATTATTTCATAGGCTGTCCCTTAATAAGTTCCATGCCTCTCCGGATCCTCGTTGCCAACATGTGTCCACTGTGTTTAATAGTTCAGTGACAACAAATTTATGTTGCTAAGCTCCAAAAAGTAAACCCAACCCAAATACCTCCCCCAACTGCAGACATGGACCAAGGTACATGGAATTCAGTTGTCTTCGCCGAACCATAATCATTTCCAGACTGGAGCCGCCTGTCTTTGTCTCTGGCCATTTTGCCCCTCCACCCCAGCCCTCCAGGCCGGGGCTCCTCTGCCTTCTCGGTTCTCTGCTGAGCTTGCTGTCACCTCCCCCTGCCCCTGACTCTTCGCCAGCCCTTTCTGTCCCTCCGCCCTGCCCTGGTCACCTTGCCTGTCTTGGAAATGGCAGAGCTCTCCTCCCCTCAAACAAAGTCACCTGATTCCTTTGAACTGCCTTCCTGTTCCTGGGGACAAAAATGAGGCAATTTTCCATAGCTCCAGCTGTGTGGTAATAAATACAATAATCTGATCAATCGGATCAATTTTTTTTTTCTTTTTTTGCAGAAATCATGAAACTGCAAAAAAAAAAAAAAAAGCGTCTGTTACAACACATCTGTTCTCCTTTATGCCTTATTTAAGAAAATAATTCTTGCCAGATTTTTACCCACCCATAATAATTACACCATTTTTACAGATGTGGTTTTTAACAGCTTAATTTTGGCCCCAAATCTTTTATATAATTTGCAATGAATTTGCTTCTTGGCTTGTACTTCATTACATTTGGCCCGTAAAGAGATGAAGGGGTTTAATATCTTCAGGCAATTAAAGCCCCACATTGCTTCTTTATCGAGGGAAGGTGAGAGGCATTTGTTATAGATTTCATGGCAGAAATCTCATAAAATGTTAGGCCATCCTTTTTACTTGCCCGTTTCTTATTTCTTGATGGATTCTCACCGCTTACTGGCATTTCCTGTTCCTAACGGAAGGGGAGGGAGTGGGGAGGGAGAGAGAGAATAAATCTAGGAATTTCTGGCTTCATTTTTGTAGCATCCTGGACACTCTCGCTGCCTTTGACAATTGAGTGTTGTCATGGGATATTAAAATCGTGCAGTGGGCCCATTTAGGTGATTATTTCATAGGCTGTCCCTTAATAAGTTCCATGCCTCTCGGATCCTCGTTGCCAACATGTGTCCACTGTGTTTAATAGTTCAGTGACAACAAATTTATGTTGCTAAGCTCCAAAAGTAAACCCAACCCAAATACCTCCCCAACTGCAGACATGGACCAAGGTACATGGAATTCAGTTGTCTTCGCGAACCATAATCATTTCCAGACTGGAGCCGCCTGTCTTTGTCTCTGGCCATTTTGCCCCTCCACCCCAGCCCTCCAGGCCGGGGCTCCTCTGCCTTCTCGGTTCTCTGCTGAGCTTGCTGTCACCTCCCCCTGCCCCTGACTCTTCGCCAGCCCTTTCTGTCCCTCCGCCCTGCCCTGGTCACCTTGCCTGTCTTGGAAATGGCAGAGCTCTCCTCCCCTCAAACAAAGTCACCTGATTCCTTTGAACTGCCTTCCTGTTCCTGGGGACAAAAATGAGGCAATTTTCCATAGCTCCAGCTGTGTGGTAATAAATACAATAATCTGATCAATCGGATCAATTTTTTTTTCTTTTTTTGCAGAAATCATGAAACTGCAAAAAAAAAAAAAAAAGCGTCTGTTACAACACATCTGTTCTCCTTTATGCCTTATTTAAGAAAATAATTCTTGCCAGATTTTTACCCACCCATAATAATTACACCATTTTTACAGATGTGGTTTTTAACAGCTTAATTTTGGCCCCAAATCTTTTATATAATTTGCAATGAATTTGCTTCTTGGCTTGTACTTCATTACATTTGGCCCGTAAAGAGATGAAGGTCCAGGAACTGGTTCCCAGAGCTACTCCTTTCAGGAATATTTTTATAAACCAAACGGCAAGGGCAGCAATGGCCACTGTCATCCTCACTGGGGTTCTTACTATGATCCCGTCAGTAGAACAATTCTGACAAGTTTTGCACTTGAGTATTTAACGCGGCAGTCACCCTGGGGTTGTTTTTCGTATTCCTAACTATCCACTCCCTTTTTGAGCTCCAGCCCAGAGCGGGTTGTTTGTACAAGTTCCTTCACACGGGGGGAGGTGGCAGGGCTTTCCTCCCAGGGCGCCTCCCCTTCCCTGCCCTACTGTGGGTGCTGCCAGGGACCGCGTCCCAGCCGGGCCTCGAGGGGCTCCTCAGACCCGAGGGACAAAGACAATAGAAGAGCAGGTGGGAGAGTGCGGGGATCAAGCCGAGAAGTAAGCACAAGTCCAGCTCAGAACTGAAGGACTCACGGCAGCCACGGGGAGACTGGGCGGAGGAGGAATGGGTGAGCAGGCTTGGGATTAGCAGATATGTTTGTATATAAAACAGATAAACAGCAAAGTCCTGTATAGCGTGGAGAACTTTATTCAATATCCTATGATAGCCATAATTGAAAAGAACATAAGAAAGAATATATATATGTGTGTGTGTGTGTGTGTATAAATAAATCACTATGCTCTAGAGCAGAAATTAACACAAAATTGTAAGTCATCTATGCTTCAATTAGAGAAAAAGAGCTGCTGGAGTCAGGCAGAGGCAGGGAGGGCCAGGGAATGCTGAGAACACAGGCGAGGGGCTCCAGGAACCACGAGGGATACACTAGAAACGGTCCCTGTTAAAGGGAACAAGCAAGGGACAGGGTTTTGCATGACGAGGGCTTGTGAACCGACGGAGTTACTTGGTGCTTGTGGTAAATCTGGGGGGCACGTGTGGTGGGCAGACAGGCTTCCCTGCTATGTGGAAACCACGTGGCTGCAGGTGTCCTGCTACGGCCACTGTGGGGCTCAGGCACGTGCTGGCCTTCCCCGTGTGCTGCAGCTTCTAAGAGATTAGAAATGGACCTACAGCCAGACCCCCTACAACCTGTGCTCAGTGGCTTGAGTCCCAGACCCCAGAGCCCACCCTGGACTGCGCGAGATCCCCGCTAGCCTGAGGGCCACACGAGGACAGAGACCAGGAGAAACAGGCAAGGAGCCTAAATACAGCAGGCCACGGTCCAGAGAGACATGCCTCTACGCGGCATACACCCGACTCCCACAATCAGGGTTCCTGTCACACAAATGCTCCTCCCAGGGTGCCCAGGCACTGGGCGGGGGGGTGGAGGGGGCTCATGGACCCAGAATGGCTCAGCTTTCCTGCTTCCACTAACTTTCACTGGTTCTTTTTTCCTTTTCCCTTCTGTTCTGTACTAGGTTGCCACAGGCATGAAAATCATTTCTTTAATTTCTACTAGAGTTTTAAAACAAACAAACAACAACAAAAATGCCATGCAAGCGAAGGGAGATTCATTCTCAGGAGTAAGCACAAGTCCAGCTCAGAACTGAAGGACTCACGGCAGCCACGGGGAGACTGGGCGGAGGAGGAATGGGTGAGCAGGCTTGGGATTAGCAGATATGTTTGTATATAAAACAGATAAACAGCAAAGTCCTGTATAGCGTGGAGAACTTTATTCAATATCCTATGATAGCCATAATTGAAAAGAACATAAGAAAGAATATATATATGTGTGTGTGTGTGTGTGTATAAATAAATCACTATGCTCTAGAGCAGAAATTAACACAAAATTGTAAGTCATCTATGCTTCAATTAGAGAAAAAGAGCTGCTGGAGTCAGGCAGAGGCAGGGAGGGCCAGGGAATGCTGAGAACACAGGCGAGGGGCTCCAGGAACCACGAGGGATACACTAGAAACGGTCCCTGTTAAAGGGAACAAGCAAGGGACAGGGTTTTGCATGACGAGGGCTTGTGAACCGACGGAGTTACTTGGTGCTTGTGGTAAATCTGGGGGGCACGTGTGGTGGGCAGACAGGCTTCCCTGCTATGTGGAAACCACGTGGCTGCAGGTGTCCTGCTACGGCCACTGTGGGGCTCAGGCACGTGCTGGCCTTCCCCGTGTGCTGCAGCTTCTAAGAGATTAGAAATGGACCTACAGCCAGACCCCCTACAACCTGTGCTCAGTGGCTTGAGTCCCAGACCCCAGAGCCCACCCTGGACTGCGCGAGATCCCCGCTAGCCTGAGGGCCACACGAGGACAGAGACCAGGAGAAACAGGCAAGGAGCCTAAATACAGCAGGCCACGGTCCAGAGAGACATGCCTCTACGCGGCATACACCCGACTCCCACAATCAGGGTTCCTGTCACACAAATGCTCCTCCCAGGGTGCCCAGGCACTGGGCGGGGGGGTGGAGGGGGCTCATGGACCCAGAATGGCTCAGCTTTCCTGCTTCCACTAACTTTCACTGGTTCTTTTTTCCTTTTCCCTTCTGTTCTGTACTAGGTTGCCACAGGCATGAAAATCATTTCTTTAATTTCTACTAGAGTTTTAAAACAAACAAACAACAACAAAAATGCCATGCAAGCGAAGGGAGATTCATTCTCAGGAGGGTTAGACTTTTCTGAACTGGGATATATGGGAACGTGGACATTACCCAGAAAGAAACAACTGGAAACGGAGCGTTCAACCCCTCGTGCTTTTCAAGGACTGCTGAAAGGTTCTCTTGAGTGTTTCCACAGCTCAGGAGGGGGCCTCTCCATCAGAAATCATAGAGGGGTGGCTGAACTCCATGACGCCTCCCCTGGCCGCTTCTTTTCTTGCCTTTCCCGCTACAGGAAAACCGAGTCCCTCACTCTTCTCACAGTTGACCAACCCCTGCTACCAAACCCAGCCTCTCCCGGCAGGCGCTTAGTCGTCAAGGTCTTCAGCAAGCCCCCAGGTCTAGGCATAGGCCATGCTAATGGCAGTCGCCCTTTTTTCCAGTTTTGAAAAGAACGGCTGGGTGGGTGTCAAGACTGGAGAAGGGCCCGGAGGGACCCTCCACAGAGTCGCGCGTTATGCCTGGAAGGGTCGGGAGTAGGGGTGTGGGCGGGGGTGTCCACCGGCTGATCATCTGCGAGCCTGCAGGGTGGGGCTGTTCCAAGAGCCGCGGGTGCTGCTGCGGTCCTGCTCCTTCGCCGACGCATTTCTGGGGGTCGCCAGGGCCCCGCGTTCATTAGCAGCGGACCTGCAGACGCACAGCGACAGCATCAGGCCCACGTGGGCCGTGGGGGCATCCTCGGTGGCAGAGCGCTCGGCTTGCTCTGGGCTGGGAGCCTTCATGCTCTTAATGAATTTAGATGATATTCAGCTCCTCCGCTACTTAATTCACTCGTCGGCCTGGGCGCACGCAGGAAGAAATGAGCCGAGGGAGCCCGAGTGACGCGCAACTCCGTGTCCAAGTGGCCCCGACAGCAGGCCCGGGAGCCCCGGCCCGGTCCCCGCCCCCGCCCGGGCGAGGGCAGGGCGGTGGGCCCCCCGGGACCCCCGGCGGAGCCCCGACAAGGCGCCCGGCAGCGCGGGCAGGTGCCGCGCGCGCCCTGCGCTGGGTGGTCTGGGGACGTCGCCTGCTTCCGAGCTCATTTGCCTGCAAACGCCCTCACCTTGTCAGCGCCAATAATTATCCAGTCGGCGCTACTCAGAGCTGCCATTCCTTAAGATTGGATTAGATTGAGGAGGCTGAGGCCCGCTCCTCTGTGCATTTTCCCAGTCAGTTAGCGTAATCACTGGGGGCCTCGCCGAGGCCTACAGCAGAGCTACACTAACTTCCTCTCCCTTCCTTATTACGGAGCTTAATAACAGCAGGCAGTGTATTAATATGTAAGAGATCAAGAGATTATTGATTAGAGTCACTTGCCTAATATCCCCTGTCCGTCATGTAGTTCAGCAGCCCTTTCATGATTTTTTGTGTCAGGCCATTTAAATATTCATGACCGCATTGCTTTGTACCTCCACGGCTGAATTTCTAATTAATCTGTCAAAAGAAATACAATGTGCCCGGAAGCCTTATTATGATAAGGGTCAGCTGAAACAGAGATGGCCTGGCGAGGCCTAAGGGGTAATTAATTATAACAATACAGTGTTTACCTTGTGTGCTACCTGCGGCCTAAATGAGCGCTAAATTAGGCTCAAACCACTCCAGTCCGCGTTTGAAGCCGCCTGATCTGCCAGACTAGATCATAATGACGGGCGGAGAGAGCCGAGAGCCGCGGCTATGTAACAACATAATCAGCAATTATAGCTGGGAAATGGGGAGAAGGGGGAATTTTATCTCATTAGAAAAGCCCAAGTAGAAAGTTTTTTTTTCTGTCACCAGCTCTTTTCTTTAGAATTCAAATGATTCCACTCTAAAGGTGAGGGATCTCAAATCTAATTCCAGTGCAGAGCTGGCCTAATTAGTGGTATACTTTGGCTAAAATATGAATGACATTTGCTCCAGCTTGCAGCGGCCTATTAATAGAGGGTGTCAGGGTGAGGCATTAAGTGTATCATTCTTCTGTCAATTTATTTCTGTCATTATTGTTTCTTTATTTCCTCTGCCACATTATGGTCACTAATTTCTTCTCACTTTTATGAGATTCTTAATACGGGCCTTTAATGAACTCCAAAAACTCAACCACAACTCTGAAATTAAAATACTAGGCTCCTGTCAGAGGGGCGCGACAGAGTAGAACTTGAATAGTATCATTCTTCTGTCAATTTATTTCTGTCATGATTTTTCTTTATACCCTGCCACATTATGCCCACTAGTTTAATTCCATTTTTATGTGACTTGTTAATGTGAATTTTAGGTGGCTTTTAATCACCTCCAAATTTGTAGGATATCACAATAAATCATAACTGTATCCCCTCTTATGACAATTTATTTCTGTCATTATTTTTTATTTCTCCTTCCTTATTACAACTCTGAGTTTCATCTCCTCCTCTGTGACCTTTACATTGTTGCATTTTAAAAAGAAGCACATAGAAAGTTTGCTCTTTCTCAGGAACTAACAGAGGGGAGCCATTTTACCAGCCCGGGCTCCCTCACCCCCGTGGTCACAGCTGCGCTCACTGGACTCCCTCTCTGGCACTCAAGATGCATGCATCTGAGGCCAGGAGCACTGATGGGGAATTTAGAAAGGAAACTGGGGAGAAAGGGGCCGAACCGGTCAGACATGGAGGATTGCAGAGCCAGTGAGTTGAGTTTTGAAAAAAATCATGTATTTGATTCTTACGGCAAAAGTCCACTGATCGTGCAACTTGGGGAAGAGAAAATCTCTCAAAGGAACATGATGTGCTGTGGAAATTCTGGTCTAAACTTCGTCTTTGAAAGCAGGGCTTGGCAGAGGGTGGCCTGTGGGCCAAACCTGTGCTTGCCAGCTTTTTTGTACAGTTTGTGAGCTGAAAATGGGTTTTACATTTTTAAATGAGTACAACATAAAGTAAAAGATTATTTTGTGACTTTTGAAAATCATGGACAATTCAAGTCCCAGTGTCTGTTAATATGTTTTTACAGGAACTCCACGGCCGTGTGTTCACGTATGGTCTTTGGCGGCTTTCAGGATGAAACAGCAGAGCTGAGGCGTGATGACAGTGATTCTGTGACCCCAGAGTCTGAACCATTTATTCTCTGGTCCTTCACACATAGTGTCTGTTGGCCCTGTCTTAAAGAAATCAGTTAGCAGTGCTAATCTCTCTTGAGTTTGACAAAGACTTGGGCATAGCATTCAGAGAAGAGAACTTTGCAAATTGGCTCTAACAAGCAAAACAGCCAGGACACCTGGGCTTCTACATTCTATGTCCATTTTCTGAACTGCATTCTCAGTGGTTGAACTCACATTTTGGGAAGGGCTTTCATTGATTTCTAGCTTCACAAAATAGTCGCTGTGTTTCAACTTTGCAGCAGGGATTGTATCAAGGCATCAGGCCCTGGAGAAATGGAGGTGTTGAAGACGCAGCCCCTGTTCTCAGTGACTGGATTCTCCTCCACTGCAGGACACAGTGACATGACTCTTTCTAGTGGAAGAATTCCGGACAGCCCTATTAACATGAGTTACGGTGTTTAGGTGGGAGCGTCAGGGACTGAAGCTGACTGATGATTCACCCTAATAAAACACACTGAACGTGTGACGTAATCTGGGCATCTCAGACTTGAGAGTGAGGGTTTGAGAGTGCATCACTTAAAACATGTCCTGCCTTCGAGGAATGCCCATCCTCACATCTCAGTGTCAAGGCCCCTGCATATGGCACTCCCTACCCTGTTTTCAATTCTTATTTTACCTCCAGGAATGGGAGGGATTGAGTTGAAATCTTGACTCCAGTACCTCCCAGGCCTCTCTAGCCATGGAACTCATGGTTTTCTGGGCTCCACTTCTACTTTTCAAAACAAAGGTGAGCGGGTCTCTTTTTTGTGGGAACAAACGTGCACTCTGAACCCAAGCAGACCCCTCCACCATGACCCATGGAGGAACTTCTCATTGCTTCTCTCCTCCAAGCTGGGGCTCCTGACATGCCACCCTTGGGATCCTCAGGCCCAAGAGCACCTCCTTTTCCTCCAGGATGCTACCCCTGGAAGGTCTGGCTGCTTCAGAGAGTTCTCATTTTCTCACTCAGAAACTAAGACGTGCGTCCTCTGGGTGCTAGGCAGGTTGTAGCCTCACAACTGGGGTGCCCCAACGTACCTGGTGTGCTCACTCTCTTCACGACTGCCCCCTTCTCTCTCACTTTCCAGCACAGAGCAATTGTATGTGATCTCTCCTCCCTGATGATCAGTGATATCTTTATTTTATTGGTAAATACAGAAAATTTCCAAAAAGAATAAACACCCCAAATCTCATGTACTAGAGGGACAATGTTAATTCCCTGTTAGCTCTTCCCATGCTTTACTTTATTTATAATTGATATCTACAAGATCATATTTAAATATTTTAAGTTACATAGTTAAATTGTATTAGACACATTTTCCTGCAATAAAAATTTCTACCACATGTTTTCCAAAAAGCTGCTTTATCACCATTTGATTAAAAGAAAACTCATCACTAATGCGATGGGAACATCACCAATATGACAGAAAACATCTGTGAGGTGGGTCGACTGGCATTGTACTTAATGGTGAAAAAAGGGAAAGTGTTGGTCACTCAGTTGTGCCTGACTGTTCACAACCCCATGGACTGTAGTGCCAGTCCAAGGGATTCCAGGCAAGAATACACTGAACGTTTGAGTTACGGTGTTTAGGGACTGGAAGCTGACTGATGATTCACCTAATAAAACACACTGAACGTGTGACGTAATCTGGGCATCTCAGACTTGAGAGTGAGGGTTTGAGAGTGCATCACTTAAAACATGTCCTGCCTTCGAGGAATGCCCATCCTCACATCTCAGTGTCAAGGCCCCTGCATATGGCACTCCCTACCCTGTTTTCAATTCTTATTTTACCTCCAGGAATGGGAGGGATTGAGTTGAAATCTTGACTCCAGTACCTCCCAGGCCTCTCTAGCCATGGAACTCATGGTTTTCTGGGCTCCACTTCTACTTTTCAAAACAAAGGTGAGCGGGTCTCTTTTTTGTGGGAACAAACGTGCACTCTGAACCCAAGCAGACCCCTCCACCATGACCCATGGAGGAACTTCTCATTGCTTCTCTCCTCCAAGCTGGGGCTCCTGACATGCCACCCTTGGGATCCTCAGGCCCAAGAGCACCTCCTTTTCCTCCAGGATGCTACCCCTGGAAGGTCTGGCTGCTTCAGAGAGTTCTCATTTTCTCACTCAGAAACTAAGACGTGCGTCCTCTGGGTGCTAGGCAGGTTGTAGCCTCACAACTGGGGTGCCCCAACGTACCTGGTGTGCTCACTCTCTTCACGACTGCCCCCTTCTCTCTCACTTTCCAGCACAGAGCAATTGTATGTGATCTCTCCTCCCTGATGATCAGTGATATCTTTATTTTATTGGTAAATACAGAAAATTTCCAAAAAGAATAAACACCCCAAATCTCATGTACTAGAGGGACAATGTTAATTCCCTGTTAGCTCTTCCCATGCTTTACTTTATTTATAATTGATATCTACAAGATCATATTTAAATATTTTAAGTTACATAGTTAAATTGTATTAGACACATTTTCCTGCAATAAAAATTTCTACCACATGTTTTCCAAAAAGCTGCTTTATCACCATTTGATTAAAAGAAAACTCATCACTAATGCGATGGGAACATCACCAATATGACAGAAAACATCTGTGAGGTGGGTCGACTGGCATTGTACTTAATGGTGAAAAAAAAGGGAAAGTGTTGGTCACTCAGTTGTGCCTGACTGTTCACAACCCCATGGACTGTAGTCCGCCAGGTTCTTCTGTCCAAGGGATTCTCCAGGCAAGAATACTGGAGTGGGTGGCCATTCTCTTCTCAGGGCATCTTCTCAGCCCCAGGTTTGAACCTGGGTCTCCTGCATTTCAGGAGATTCTGAGCCATCTGGGAAGCCTGAATGACTGAGAGCTTTCCCCTAAGGTCAAGAACAAGATAAGGACATCTTCTCTTCCAACTGTTAATCAACATTTTGCTAGAGGTTCTAGTCTGATCAATCAGGCAAGAAAGAGAAATTTAAAATGTCCAAGATCAAAAAGGAAAAAGCAAAGCTTTCTCTATTTTTCCATGACATGGTCTTATGCATATGCAGAGTCTTAAGGAACCTGTCAAAAATACTAGACCTATAAAGTGAGTTCACCAAAATTGCAGGATGCAATACTGACATAAAATATCAAGGATGTTTGTATAACAGTGATGAACAACCCATAAGCAAGATTAAGAAAGCAATTTCATTTACAGTAGCATCAAAAAAAATAAAATTCTTAGGAGTACATTTAACAAAAGAAATAGAAAAATTATACACTGGGAACTATAAAAAAACACTTAAAGACATGAATAACAACCTATATGAATGGAAAGACATTTCAAGTTAGTGGATTGGAAAACTTCATATTGTTTTAAAGACAAAATTGCTCCATGGTGATCTGCAGAATCTATTTGACCTCTATCAGTATCCCAGATAACATTTTTTGCAGAAATTGGCAAACTTCTTTATTGTAAAGACAGAAAATTTCCAAAAAGAATAAACACCCCAAATCTCATGTACTAGAGGGACAATGTTAATTCCCTGTTAGCTCTTCCCATGCTTTACTTTATTTATAATTGATATCTACAAGATCATATTTAAATATTTTAAGTTACATAGTTAAATTGTATTAGACACATTTTCCTGCAATAAAAATTTCTACCACATGTTTTCCAAAAAGCTGCTTTATCACCATTTGATTAAAAGAAAACTCATCACTAATGCGATGGGAACATCACCAATATGACAGAAAACATCTGTGAGGTGGGTCGACTGGCATTGTACTTAATGGTGAAAAAAAAGGGAAAGTGTTGGTCACTCAGTTGTGCCTGACTGTTCACAACCCCATGGACTGTAGTCCGCCAGGTTCTTCTGTCCAAGGGATTCTCCAGGCAAGAATACTGGAGTGGGTGGCCATTCTCTTCTCCAGGGCATCTTCTCAGCCCCAGGTTTGAACCTGGGTCTCCTGCATTTCAGGGAGATTCTGAGCCATCTGGGAAGCCTGAATGACTGAGAGCTTTCCCCTAAGGTCAAGAACAAGATAAGGACATCTTCTCTTCCAACTGTTAATCAACATTTTGCTAGAGGTTCTAGTCTGATCAATCAGGCAAGAAAGAGAAATTTAAAATGTCCAAGATCAAAAAGGAAAAAGCAAAGCTTTCTCTATTTTTCCATGACATGGTCTTATGCATATGCAGAGTCTTAAGGAACCTGTCAAAAATACTAGACCTATAAAGTGAGTTCACCAAAATTGCAGGATGCAATACTGACATAAAATATCAAGGATGTTTGTATAACAGTGATGAACAACCCATAAGCAAGATTAAGAAAGCAATTTCATTTACAGTAGCATCAAAAAAAATAAAATTCTTAGGAGTACATTTAACAAAAGAAATAGAAAAATTATACACTGGGAACTATAAAAAAACACTTAAAGACATGAATAACAACCTATATGAATGGAAAGACATTTCAAGTTAGTGGATTGGAAAACTTCATATTGTTTTAAAGACAAAATTGCTCCATGGTGATCTGCAGAATCTATTTGACCTCTATCAGTATCCCAGATAACATTTTTTGCAGAAATTGGCAAACTGTTCCTAAATTCATATGGAAATACAAGGGGCTCAGAATAGTCAAAATAACACATACTTAAAAAAGGACAAATTTAGAGGACACATACACCGTGACATCAAAACTTAACATACAGGCACAGTAGTGAAGACTGTGTGGTGAGGATAGCTGAATAGACCAATGGAATCGAATCAGGAATGCATGCATTTATGGCCAACAATTGAGGAAGAATAGTCTTTCAACAAATGATGTGCCATATGTATTTCTATGTGAAAAGAAAGAAGTTTGACCTTCTATCCCACATCATATATGCAAGCATTATCTCAGATGGATCAAAACTATAAATTTTTAAAAAGGAAACATAGGTATAAATTCTTTTGGCCCAGAATTAGGAAAATTGTTTCTTAGATATATATGTGGTTCCTGACCCAGGGATCAAACCCAGGTCTCCTGCACTGCAAGCAGATTCCTTGCTAATGGGGCTAGCTCCATAAGTGAAAAAACTGCCTGCAATGAAGGAGACCCTGGTTCAATCCCCGGATGGGGAATGGCAGCCCACTCCAGTATTCTTGCCTGGAGAATCCCATGAACAGAGGAGCCTGGCAGGCTATAGTCCATGGGAATCACAAAGATTCAGACACAACTGAGTGACTAACACTTTCACTTTCTTAGATATGACACTTTAATGGAAGTAAACAAAAGAAAAAATGCATAAATTTGACGTCATTGAAATAAAAAACTTATGCTTCAAAGGACACTGTCAAAAATCTGAACAGCCCACACCAAATGGGAGAAAATACTGGCAAAATAGTAGTAGAGTGTCATACCCAGAGACGAAAAGAATGTTATGACCCAACGGTCAAAATGCAAATAGTCCAATTTTTAGCTATGCAAAAGATTTGAATAAACATTTCTCTAAAGAATATATGAAAATGGCCAAAAAGCACATAAACAACCTATATGAATGGAAAGACATTTCAAGTTAGTGGATTGGAAAACTTCATATTGTTTTAAAGACAAAATTGCTCCATGGTGATCTGCAGAATCTATTTGACCTCTATCAGTATCCCAGATAACATTTTTTGCAGAAATTGGCAAACTGTTCCTAAATTCATATGGAAATACAAGGGGCTCAGAATAGTCAAAATAACACATACTTAAAAAAGGACAAATTTAGAGGACACATACACCGTGACATCAAAACTTAACATACAGGCACAGTAGTGAAGACTGTGTGGTGAGGATAGCTGAATAGACCAATGGAATCGAATCAGGAATGCATGCATTTATGGCCAACAATTGAGGAAGAATAGTCTTTCAACAAATGATGTGCCATATGTATTTCTATGTGAAAAGAAAGAAGTTTGACCTTCTATCCCACATCATATATGCAAGCATTATCTCAGATGGATCAAAACTATAAATTTTTAAAAAGGAAACATAGGTATAAATTCTTTTGGCCCAGAATTAGGAAAATTGTTTCTTAGATATATATGTGGTTCCTGACCCAGGGATCAAACCCAGGTCTCCTGCACTGCAAGCAGATTCCTTGCTAATGGGGCTAGCTCCATAAGTGAAAAAACTGCCTGCAATGAAGGAGACCCTGGTTCAATCCCCGGATGGGGAATGGCAGCCCACTCCAGTATTCTTGCCTGGAGAATCCCATGAACAGAGGAGCCTGGCAGGCTATAGTCCATGGGAATCACAAAGATTCAGACACAACTGAGTGACTAACACTTTCACTTTCTTAGATATGACACTTTAATGGAAGTAAACAAAAGAAAAAATGCATAAATTTGACGTCATTGAAATAAAAAACTTATGCTTCAAAGGACACTGTCAAAAATCTGAACAGCCCACACCAAATGGGAGAAAATACTGGCAAAATAGTAGTAGAGTGTCATACCCAGAGACGAAAAGAATGTTATGACCCAACGGTCAAAATGCAAATAGTCCAATTTTTAGCTATGCAAAAGATTTGAATAAACATTTCTCTAAAGAATATATGAAAATGGCCAAAAAGCACATAAACAGATGCTCGACATCACTAGTCATTAAGGAAATGCAAATCAAAGCTACTCTATACCAACTAGGATGGTTATAATAAAAAAGACAGAAAAAAAAATAAAAAAACAATTGTTGAGGACTTCCCTAGTGGTCCAGGGGTTAGGACTCTGCATTTCCAATGTGGCGGGCTTGGCTTCAATTCCTGATCAGGAAACTTAGCTCCCATGTGCCGTGTAGCACAGCCAAAAATTTAAAAACAACAATTGAAAAAGAAAAAAAATACAAGTGCTAGTAAGAGTGTGGAGAACTAGAACCCTTATACTTTACTGGGAGGAATGTAAAATGGTACAGCTACTTTGGAGAAATCTGGAAGTTCCTCATAGGACTCAGAAATCCCAGTCCAAGGTATTTAGCTAAGAGAGCTATGTGTGTACACACACACAGTTTATGAAGTGTTCATAGTAGCATAATTCTTAATAGCCAATAAAAGTAGAAACAACACCACAATGTTCAACCACAGCCCAGTGGATAATCCGACTGTAGCTGGTTCAGCGGGATAGAGAAATGAAGCCCTGATCCCTGCCGTAACATGGTGGAACCTTGTAAACACATGGAGTGAAAGAAACTGGACATAAATGACCCCATGTTGTACAAGTCTATTCATTTGAAACATTCAGGATAGACAAGTCCTTGGAGGTAGAAAGTAGATGAGCTGTTGTTGGGTGGAAGAGAAAGCGTGACTGCAGCTAATGGGGCCGAGCTGCTGAGGCAGCGGTGAGAGTATTCTGGAAGTGGAGAGAAGTGATGGTTACATACACCTGTGAATATCCTACACAGCATCAAAGTGTGCACTGCAAATTTTACAAACTATGAGTGTTATGGTATATGAGTATTTTTTTTAATTTGCGCTATAAAACCAAAATTATATTGATTGTGTGTGTGTTTAGTCAGTAAGTCATATTTGACTCTCTATAACCCATGGACTGTAGGCCACCAAGCTCCTCTGTCCACAGGATTTCCCAGGCAAGAATACTGGAGTGGGTTGCTGTATTATAGAACTAAACGTGTACTGATTGTTCTCTGGTTATTGGACACGGCTCTGCACCTCCTACTACCCCAAGGTGACACAGCTTTCCTTAGCATTAGCCCCCAAGGTGACTGCATTTCCATGGGACCGGCTTCCCCGGGGGTTCCCCTGGGTCTCAGGGGGTCTCAGCTCAGTTCCTCCGGAGAATCTTCCCCACCTTCACCCGGGACGATGGTTTCTCTTGTAAGATACAGATTCACCTGAGTCTTGTCCTTCATTGTGCTGTCCGTAAGGACTTGGGAAAACCTGTAGACCCCTTCCTGGTGTCTGAAGTTTGTCCCTGCAAAGAGGAACATCAGTGACCTCTTGTTCCTCCTCCCCAGAGACTCTGGGCCAGTGTGGGCTCTGATCTCAACAGGAAGGGCCCCTTAGGAGGACAGGTTAGGAGCCCAGAGCCAAGGGCATCAGGAAACTATATGGAAATGGAACCACTCTGGAACTTCCGCTTGGCTCCCTGAATGCGCCTGCTCTCATCTGGAGACCCAGTCACACTGTGCACCTGCATTACTCTGTACGTGTGTGCATATAAGTATGCACATACACACAGGTACAATCACAAGTAATACACATTCACATGTGCATGTATAGATTTACTTTTCAGTTGTTCCCCAATTTGTTATAAATATTACAAAACACACTGAATTGCTGAAAACAATATTGCATGGAATACCTAGGTACCTTCAATCTAAACTAACAATTATTCACATTTTGCCGTATTTGCTCTCTTCCTCTGTGTTTTTATACAAATATTCATTCTACATTTCAAAATTGTCCAACTGGAAATTGAAATTCCATGATACTTGAATTATAAGTCCTACACCTTACATATCCTAAGAATAAGAGGATGTTTTCTTCTACAGGGGCACAACATTATAACACTGAGAAAAATTAGAAATCTTTTCATAATATTATCTGATATCCAGACCAAAGCCTAATTTTCCTAATTATCTGAAAAATGTCTTTGAGAGGATCCAATTTAGACCTACATCGGTTTTGGTTGGTTTGTGTCCCTTTCATTTCTTTTAGCGGAAAAGTCTATGTATTTTTTCCCCTATGACTGTCTTTTTTGAAGAACTCTAGAGTTTTCTTGACAAACAGGTTCCATTCTAGCTTGGTCACGTGAGGCCTCGTCATTGTTGCCTCACTCTTTCCTTCAGTCCTGCATAAGCTCTAGAGAATCCAGGCTGGAAGTCTGGCTTGGAATTGGGTTATGTTTTCATCATTTTAAAACATAAGTTAAATAAATTTGTTTTTATTTACTTATTAAATGCATTAATTAAGTTTATTCATTAATAAGAACAGTTAAATGTCACCCCCCTTTCCCTTGAGTCTTGTCCTTCATTGTGCTGTCCGTAAGGACTTGGGAAAACCTGTAGACCCCTTCCTGGTGTCTGAAGTTTGTCCCTGCAAAGAGGAACATCAGTGACCTCTTGTTCCTCCTCCCCAGAGACTCTGGGCCAGTGTGGGCTCTGATCTCAACAGGAAGGGCCCCTTAGGAGGACAGGTTAGGAGCCCAGAGCCAAGGGCATCAGGAAACTATATGGAAATGGAACCACTCTGGAACTTCCGCTTGGCTCCTGAATGCGCCTGCTCTCATCTGGAGACCCAGTCACACTGTGCACCTGCATTACTCTGTACGTGTGTGCATATAAGTATGCACATACACACAGGTACAATCACAAGTAATACACATTCACATGTGCATGTATAGATTTACTTTTCAGTTGTTCCCCAATTTGTTATAAATATTACAAAACACACTGAATTGCTGAAAACAATATTGCATGGAATACCTAGGTACCTTCAATCTAAACTAACAATTATTCACATTTTGCCGTATTTGCTCTCTTCCTCTGTGTTTTTATACAAATATTCATTCTACATTTCAAAATTGTCCAACTGGAAATTGAAATTCCATGATACTTGAATTATAAGTCCTACACCTTACATATCCTAAGAATAAGAGGATGTTTTCTTCTACAGGGGCACAACATTATAACACTGAGAAAAATTAGAAATCTTTTCATAATATTATCTGATATCCAGACCAAAGCCTAATTTTCCTAATTATCTGAAAAATGTCTTTGAGAGGATCCAATTTAGACCTACATCGGTTTTGGTTGGTTTGTGTCCCTTTCATTTCTTTTAGCGGAAAAGTCTATGTATTTTTTCCCCTATGACTGTCTTTTTTGAAGAACTCTAGAGTTTTCTTGACAAACAGGTTCCATTCTAGCTTGGTCACGTGAGGCCTCGTCATTGTTGCCTCACTCTTTCCTTCAGTCCTGCATAAGCTCTAGAGAATCCAGGCTGGAAGTCTGGCTTGGAATTGGGTTATGTTTTCATCATTTTAAAACATAAGTTAAATAAATTTGTTTTTATTTACTTATTAAATGCATTAATTAAGTTTATTCATTAATAAGAACATTTGGTTAGAAAGTAGTGGAATTTTAAAAGTCACACATATTCTCTTTCTTCCTCACAATTCTTTTCCATATTTCCTTGCAGCCTTTTCATGGACATTCTTGGTCATTGATTCACCCATTCATTAAGTGTGTTTATTTGCCTTATCTTTTGAAAGGCTCCCACAGGTGGGGAATAGCACGGCCTTGTGTAAGGGGTCGCTGTCAGGCTACCAAGCATGATTTCATTCCCCTTTGCTCACTGCATACTTTTATTGCACAGCCTGCTGTCTTCATCGTATTTAACTGACTTAATTTTTGCTTGCAGAAAATGTTATGTCACAATGGACAAAATACTGTAAAGGTGAAGAAAGAGAAAAATGACACCTGTTTTCTGTTTCCTCAACCTTTGCAGGTGGGTTATCATTTCCAGACATGTCCAGCCTTGCATGACTACAAGACGCGAGCTCCTCTGGGAAGGGTGGCGGCCCAGGTCCCAGGAGAGACCCAGCTTGGGACCTGCTTTCATCCCTCCTGCGCACTGGTCTCCTTGGGTGAGTCCTTTAGTGATAGCACCACCCTGTGCATGAATGAGCAGCAGAGTGAGTGTCTGGTCACCTGTGTGCACGCAGCACTGGGAAGTTTTAGAGAGATACCAAGATTGGCCAGCCCGAGACCCTCCGAGCCCGATTTAGCACACTGGGGTGGGGCCGGGGTTCTGCACTGGAAACGAGTTCAGCCAAGCAGATCTGAACCTTCCCTGGGGGTCCTGGCCCCTGCTTCTCAGCATCCGTCTCCAAGCTCCCGCTTCTCAGGAGCTTTGTCCCATGTGGGCTCACAAGCCCACCAGCAGCAGAACAGAGTGAGCGGGTCTGACTCTTGATCACGTGATGGCGGTGATGCAGAGAGAGCCGGAGGACCCAGTCAGGATCTGGACCCCTGAAAAGCACCCCGGAGTGGAGCTGGAGGGCAGCACCCAGAGAGCGCTCACCATGCGCTGTCTGCCCCCGCGTCCCCTCCTCAGCCTGGGCGTCACCCTGCCTTGCCTGCTGATATGCCCACGGGCACGCCAGGCAGAGGCCCACCTGCAAACCAAACACTCCTGTCTCAAACACAGGTGATATCCTAGCATCTTTACTGAGATCTTTGGTCCAATCCTGTAACTGGGCTATAAGTATCCCTACTTATCCATTGTTGAGAATGATGAATTATTTAAATCTGAGCAACAATATACTCTTCAAAGAGAGCCTGATGATTTTCCTGATAACGTTTGCTTGTTTGTTCGTTATTAAGTCATTTAGAGCCATGCAGAAACCCATTGCTAATTTGGGGTTGTGGATAATTTCAGTGTGTGTGTGTGTGTGTATACAAATTCATAAGAATGCAAAACAGGGTTATATTATATTACCTATAAATCTACATAATCACTATAATAATGACATTGTATTTTATTTTATGGATACTTTATAATTTGCCTAAGTAGTTCTTCACTGTATGAAATTTTAGTTGTTTAAAATAATTTTTCCTTTTATAAATAATTCAGAAAGAGACGTTCTTGCCTACTAAGTCACATGGTTGTGTCTGCAGGGAAGGGCTTGGGGGGGCGGCCCAGGTCCCAGGAGAGACCCAGCTTGGGACCTGCTTTCATCCCTCCTGCGCACTGGTCTCCTTGGGTGAGTCCTTTAGTGATAGCACCACCCTGTGCATGAATGAGCAGCAGAGTGAGTGTCTGGTCACCTGTGTGCACGCAGCACTGGGGAGTTTTAGAGAGATACCAAGATTGGCCAGCCCGAGACCCTCCGAGCCCGATTTAGCACACTGGGGTGGGGCCGGGGTTCTGCACTGGAAACGAGTTCAGCCAAGCAGATCTGAACCTTCCCTGGGGGTCCTGGCCCCTGCTTCTCAGCATCCGTCTCCAAGCTCCCGCTTCTCAGGAGCTTTGTCCCATGTGGGCTCACAAGCCCACCAGCAGCAGAACAGAGTGAGCGGGTCTGACTCTTGATCACGTGATGGCGGTGATGCAGAGAGAGCCGGAGGACCCAGTCAGGATCTGGACCCCTGAAAAGCACCCCGGAGTGGAGCTGGAGGGCAGCACCCAGAGAGCGCTCACCATGCGCTGTCTGCCCCCGCGTCCCCTCCTCAGCCTGGGCGTCACCCTGCCTTGCCTGCTGATATGCCCACGGGCACGCCAGGCAGAGGCCCACCTGCAAACCAAACACTCCTGTCTCAAACACAGGTGATATCCTAGCATCTTTACTGAGATCTTTGGTCCAATCCTGTAACTGGGCTATAAGTATCCCTACTTATCCATTGTTGAGAATGATGAATTATTTAAATCTGAGCAACAATATACTCTTCAAAGAGAGCCTGATGATTTTCCTGATAACGTTTGCTTGTTTGTTCGTTATTAAGTCATTTAGAGCCATGCAGAAACCCATTGCTAATTTGGGGTTGTGGATAATTTCAGTGTGTGTGTGTGTGTATACAAATTCATAAGAATGCAAAACAGGGTTATATTATATTACCTATAAATCTACATAATCACTATAATAATGACATTGTATTTTATTTTATGGATACTTTATAATTTGCCTAAGTAGTTCTTCACTGTATGAAATTTTAGTTGTTTAAAATAATTTTTCCTTTTATAAATAATTCAGAAAGAGACGTTCTTGCCTACTCAGTCACACGGTTGTGTCTGACTCTTTGCGACCCTATGGACTGTAGCCTGTTAGGATCCTCTAGCCATGGAATTTTCCAGGCAAAGAATACTGGAGTGGGTTGCCATTTTCTGCTCCAAAAACTTTCCTATCTTCCAGTGATTTCCTTATGTTGATCATTGAGATAAAATGAAAGAGTGTATACTGTATCCAAGTCTGTACTATCTTGCAATGATTTCCTTGCCCACCTGTGTACAAATGTCTTTCTCCCTAAAAACCAAGAATTCCACTTCTTCATAGTATATTTGACATTGCAAAAATCAAGTTTATTGATTTTTTTGAATATTTTGAGTATTTAATTTTTAAATTGTCTTTATTATTGTTTCATTTTAATAGAAAAAAAATGGGAGCTCAGGTTAATTTTCATTTTCCGATTACCAATGATTCTTAACACCTTTCCATTTGCTCCTTTTCTTTGAAGTTGTTAATCTTTGTGAATTGATCTGAAAGATTCTGTGAAGTAAGGTTGCCAATTCTTTCCCTGTGCTTCTGCGGCTGTATACATGTCCTAGTCTGCCATATGTCTGCATTTTCCTTAGAGATTTTTGCTTTCTGTTTCTTCGCTCCACTTTAATTTTTTTCTCATTTGCTAATATAACTTTTTCCTAGCTAAATCTCTCTCTTCCTTGTGATTTCACCCTCTGGTTTAAGATTAGAAGAACCCCTATATTCCTATTACTTGTTGAGAATGATGAATTATTTAAATCTGAGCAACAATATACTCTTCAAAGAGAGCCTGATGATTTTCCTGATAACGTTTGCTTGTTTGTTCGTTATTAAGTCATTTAGAGCCATGCAGAAACCCATTGCTAATTTGGGGTTGTGGATAATTTCAGTGTGTGTGTGTGTGTATACAAATTCATAAGAATGCAAAACAGGGTTATATTATATTACCTATAAATCTACATAATCACTATAATAATGACATTGTATTTTATTTTATGGATACTTTATAATTTGCCTAAGTAGTTCTTCACTGTATGAAATTTTAGTTGTTTAAAATAATTTTTCCTTTTATAAATAATTCAGAAAGAGACGTTCTTGCCTACTCAGTCACACGGTTGTGTCTGACTCTTTGCGACCCTATGGACTGTAGCCTGTTAGGATCCTCTAGCCATGGAATTTTCCAGGCAAAGAATACTGGAGTGGGTTGCCATTTTCTGCTCCAAAAACTTTCCTATCTTCCAGTGATTTCCTTATGTTGATCATTGAGATAAAATGAAAGAGTGTATACTGTATCCAAGTCTGTACTATCTTGCAATGATTTCCTTGCCCACCTGTGTACAAATGTCTTTCTCCCTAAAAACCAAGAATTCCACTTCTTCATAGTATATTTGACATTGCAAAAATCAAGTTTATTGATTTTTTTGAATATTTTGAGTATTTAATTTTTAAATTGTCTTTATTATTGTTTCATTTTAATAGAAAAAAAATGGGAGCTCAGGTTAATTTTCATTTTCCGATTACCAATGATTCTTAACACCTTTCCATTTGCTCCTTTTCTTTGAAGTTGTTAATCTTTGTGAATTGATCTGAAAGATTCTGTGAAGTAAGGTTGCCAATTCTTTCCCTGTGCTTCTGCGGCTGTATACATGTCCTAGTCTGCCATATGTCTGCATTTTCCTTAGAGATTTTTGCTTTCTGTTTCTTCGCTCCACTTTAATTTTTTTCTCATTTGCTAATATAACTTTTTCCTAGCTAAATCTCTCTCTTCCTTGTGATTTCACCCTCTGGTTTAAGATTAGAAGAACCCCCTATCCTTCTTAAGGTTATTTATGTATTCTTTCTCCTTCAGTTGGGGTCTTAATTTTTTGTCAAAGCTGTCGGTAATACACGGGCACATACATTTAGCATATTTGATGAAGAACAGGATCCTTCCAGCCCATGGGGGCCCTCGTGCAAATAAGAAAAAAAGGCACAAAATAATTTAGGGTACTGTTATTTCTCAACAATAATAATCAGGACAAATTTAAGGTTTTTACAAAATAAATTATTAATAGAAAATGAATATTACTAATTACATAGTGATTCATGGCATACTGAAAGCACTTAGAGTTTAAATTGGAAACCCAGTAATATTATTCTGATAAATTAAACAAACAGTAAAGAGTATAAACTACAGCATGAAATGCTTAAATTCCTAGGCAGGACACTAACGGTAACAATTTTCTTGGTGTGGCGGTGCTGTTTGTTTGGGTTTGATTTTATTTATTTATTTTAACCACCTTTAAAAAGGACACCCATGGATGAGTATCTCTTATAGCTGTCCCTCCTTGTGCTTCGCCACACTCAACATTTCCATTCATAGATGAGCAAGATTGCTTGGGAACTTTCCTGGTGGTCCAGGGGCTGAGTCTTTGGCTTCCAATGCTCGGGAGCTGGGTTCTGTTCCTGGTGAGGGAACTAGAATCCCACGTGCCTTATGGACAGAAAGCCAAAACATGAAACAGAAGCAATATTGTAACAAATTTAATAAAGATGTTAAAAAAACCTCACGGTCACCGAGCCTGGGCTTCCTCCCTGAGTCCCAGACAGAGTGGAGTCGGTCTCTCATGTCAGCAGTGGCACTGACGTGGCTCTGCTGGGGAAATGTCATCATATACCAGCTGGTGCTCAACCAAGACTCTTCCTACCACCTGTCTGAGCATTTTCAAACGCATATTAACAAGCACCCACCTTTAAAGTCAACAAAATGGTAACCCCAAAGGGTAAAAGTTCAAAATGGTAGAATGAGTAGATAAAGGCAACTCTTCACTGGCCTTGCGAAAGACACACCTGGACATGTGTGTGCGGCCTCTTAGTCAGGCGGGCGCCCCCCACCCCACCAACAGATGCCCACCCAGAGGTCTCTTCACCAGCTAGTAAGCCATGTATTAGCCACATTGAGTCAAAATGCTCCCTAAAAGCTCATACTTAATTGTCATGCTTACTCAGATGTTGGGGGAATTCTTTCTCCTGCTTTTTTGATCTTTTCATATTCGCATCATTCCTATGCTGGGTTAATCCCACTGCTTGTCTGATTTATGATCCTATCAGATCCTCCTAGTTATTCATATTGTTATTTCAAAAGGTGTGCATGTTTACCTTTTATATTAAACTTCAGAAATCATTTTATCCATTTCTAGAAGCTAACCCACAGAAAGAGTCTTGGTGGGACTTTGTTGGTGTGAAGTTTAGCAAAAAAACAATAATTTAGGGAGTATTGTCATCTTTATAATATTGAGCCTTTTTGGAAACTGGTACCTCTCTCTATTTATTTAAATCTTCTTTTGTGTCTCATTAGATTTTTAGTTTTCCTCGTATACTTGTCCTGTGTACTTCTTGGTAACTATTCCTGGGAAGTTTATAGAGTGGTTTTGCTATTGTCAATGGAGTCTTATATCCATCTTATTTTTAAAAAATTTGCTTCGGTATATAAGAAATCAAGTGATTTTTGTTTTTCATTTTAAATTATGCATTACAATAAAATTCTACTATAATGGATCAATTCAATGCTCGGGAGCGGGGTTCTGTTCCTGGTGAGGGAACTAGAATCCCACGTGCCTTATGGACAGAAAGCCAAAACATGAAACAGAAGCAATATTGTAACAAATTTAATAAAGATGTTAAAAAAACCTCACGGTCACCGAGCCTGGGCTTCCTCCCTGAGTCCCAGACAGAGTGGAGTCGGTCTCTCATGTCAGCAGTGGCACTGACGTGGCTCTGCTGGGGAAATGTCATCATATACCAGCTGGTGCTCAACCAAGACTCTTCCTACCACCTGTCTGAGCATTTTCAAACGCATATTAACAAGCACCCACCTTTAAAGTCAACAAAATGGTAACCCCAAAGGGTAAAAGTTCAAAATGGTAGAATGAGTAGATAAAGGCAACTCTTCACTGGCCTTGCGAAAGACACACCTGGACATGTGTGTGCGGCCTCTTAGTCAGGCGGGCGCCCCCCACCCCACCAACAGATGCCCACCCAGAGGTCTCTTCACCAGCTAGTAAGCCATGTATTAGCCACATTGAGTCAAAATGCTCCCTAAAAGCTCATACTTAATTGTCATGCTTACTCAGATGTTGGGGGAATTCTTTCTCCTGCTTTTTTGATCTTTTCATATTCGCATCATTCCTATGCTGGGTTAATCCCACTGCTTGTCTGATTTATGATCCTATCAGATCCTCCTAGTTATTCATATTGTTATTTCAAAAGGTGTGCATGTTTACCTTTTATATTAAACTTCAGAAATCATTTTATCCATTTCTAGAAGCTAACCCACAGAAAGAGTCTTGGTGGGACTTTGTTGGTGTGAAGTTTAGCAAAAAAACAATAATTTAGGGAGTATTGTCATCTTTATAATATTGAGCCTTTTTGGAAACTGGTACCTCTCTCTATTTATTTAAATCTTCTTTTGTGTCTCATTAGATTTTTAGTTTTCCTCGTATACTTGTCCTGTGTACTTCTTGGTAACTATTCCTGGGAAGTTTATAGAGTGGTTTTGCTATTGTCAATGGAGTCTTATATCCATCTTATTTTTAAAAAATTTGCTTCGGTATATAAGAAATCAAGTGATTTTTGTTTTTCATTTTAAATTATGCATTACAATAAAATCTTACTATTTCTAATATGTATGGTGAACTTCTAAAATTCTTAAAATTTCCAAATAAGCAGTCATTAGATTTTCTGACTAGTGAACAGAATATCTATCTGTGAATATTATGTTCATCTCTCCTACTTTGCTTTTCTCCTCTGAGGTTCCTGTGTTAGGGCTGTTGTTCCTGTTCAGTGACTAAGGGGTGTCCAACTCTTTGCTCCCCCGTGGACTGCAGCACACCAGGCTTCCCTGTCTCCCAGAGTTTGCTCACATTCATGTCCACTGAGTCAATGAAGCAGAGGATGAGACGGTTAGATAGCACTGGGTTCGCATGTCCTAAACCTTCTAGGAAAATAGGGGTTATGGCAGATGAACAGGGTTTGGTGAGCTCATCATTTCCCGGGATATGTTCAGCCAGTGCGACAGCTTCCCCCCATCATCTGGCTGCTTTCCCTTTTCTACACCAGCCTCTGCCAGCCTGCTTTCCCAGGACTTGGAACCCACAGAGCGGTGGCCTTATAAAACACCTGCTGTGTGCTGAGCCTCACGCTAGCTCCCGGGCAAGTAGAAACAGACCCCTCTGCACTGGGGCCATGGCAGAGGGCCTCTCTGAAGGCTTCACTTGGGCTGAGAGCAGAGTCCAAACAGCACACAGGGCTGAGAACTTGACACTTGAAGTTTCACCTTCTAGTGAGAGGACAGGTTCACAAAGCAGGCTCGGAAGAGTCCTGGGCTACCAGAGGCAGGATCTGGGGTGGTGGGGGTGACCAGCAGCAGAAGACTGCCACCAATCAACTTGCCTTGTGACCACCGACAATGGGCCCAATCCCTGGAGAGGATGCATTTCCTGATCCCTGACCCCATGCTGGTGTTCATGACCCTTTGCTTCAGTGGGTTTCCCAAAACTCTTCACAGGTGGGTATACACCAGAAAACCTAGGCTCCAGCAGTCATTTTTATTTTTAAAATTTTTTTTTCGTGTCTCATTAGATTTTTAGTTTTCCTCGTATACTTGTCCTGTGTACTTCTTGGTAACTATTCCTGGAAGTTTATAGAGTGGTTTTGCTATTGTCAATGGAGTCTTATATCCATCTTATTTTAAAAATTTGCTTCGTATATAAGAAATCAAGTGATTTTGTTTTTCATTTTAAATTATGCATTACAATAAAATCTTACTATTTCTAATATGTATGGTGAACTTCTAAAATTCTTAAAATTTCCAAATAAGCAGTCATTAGATTTTCTGACTAGTGAACAGAATATCTATCTGTGAATATTATGTTCATCTCTCCTACTTTGCTTTTCTCCTCTGAGGTTCCTGTGTTAGGGCTGTTGTTCCTGTTCAGTGACTAAGGGGTGTCCAACTCTTTGCTCCCCCGTGGACTGCAGCACACCAGGCTTCCCTGTCTCCCAGAGTTTGCTCACATTCATGTCCACTGAGTCAATGAAGCAGAGGATGAGACGGTTAGATAGCACTGGGTTCGCATGTCCTAAACCTTCTAGGAAAATAGGGGTTATGGCAGATGAACAGGGTTTGGTGAGCTCATCATTTCCCGGGATATGTTCAGCCAGTGCGACAGCTTCCCCCCATCATCTGGCTGCTTTCCCTTTTCTACACCAGCCTCTGCCAGCCTGCTTTCCCAGGACTTGGAACCCACAGAGCGGTGGCCTTATAAAACACCTGCTGTGTGCTGAGCCTCACGCTAGCTCCCGGGCAAGTAGAAACAGACCCCTCTGCACTGGGGCCATGGCAGAGGGCCTCTCTGAAGGCTTCACTTGGGCTGAGAGCAGAGTCCAAACAGCACACAGGGCTGAGAACTTGACACTTGAAGTTTCACCTTCTAGTGAGAGGACAGGTTCACAAAGCAGGCTCGGGAAGAGTCCTGGGCTACCAGAGGCAGGATCTGGGGTGGTGGGGGTGACCAGCAGCAGAAGACTGCCACCAATCAACTTGCCTTGTGACCACCGACAATGGGCCCAATCCCTGGAGAGGATGCATTTCCTGATCCCTGACCCCATGCTGGTGTTCATGACCCTTTGCTTCAGTGGGTTTCCCAAAACTCTTCACAGGTGGGTATACACCAGAAAACCTAGGCTCCAGCAGTCTTCAGGCTTACATTTAAAATATGTTTGCCTTTTAGAATTTCAGCTCCTTCTAGTATTGGGTCATCTTTACCTAGACTTATAGCAAACTCTACAAAACCAGCCCCAGACTACATTTCAAGTGCCTGACCTCACGGCTAATTTCCCAAGTTTTGTTGTACCGTGTGTAAATCAGACAGTCCGTGGGAGTTTGAATATGGTTCAGGTTGCTCAGCCCAGCACTCTGTGAGGATCCAGAGGCACAGGATGTGGTGAGAGATGAGAGGGAGGCTCCAGAGGGAGGCGCCTGGCTGTGCCTCTGGCTGATTCTGCTGCCGTATATGATAGAAACCAACACAACATTGTAAAGCAATTATCCTCCAATCAGAAATAAATAAGTGAAGACAGGAAGTCCACAGAGCTAGCAGCGGAGTGTCTAGCATGTGGGCAGCAGTGTCTTTGCCTCTAGAACCTCATTAGAGGCAACACCCAAAATAGCCAGTGAGCTGCTCCTTATCCTGTACGACCTCCTTCTTTTAGCTAAGTACAGGCTAATGACTGTGAGAGGAGATTAACACCCCTTATTTTAAAGGAAGACTACTTCCCACTTGAATTACTTTTAAACACTGTACTTTGCCTCTAATTTAAAATGAATAATAGGCTTATGGTGGACCACAAAAGATCATTAACCTCCTAAAATGAGTGTATCTGGAATCTTGTGTTTTGCCAACAGATGGAATAGAATGGTAGAAATGTGCTCATGCAGGATTTTTTTTTTAAGCATCATTCTGGGGCCAGCTTTTTGGTATTCCGGCAGGACTGGGTTGGGGTGACTAAAAGAAAGGGCTGAGAACTTGACACTTGAAGTTTCACCTTCTAGTGAGAGGACAGGTTCACAAAGCAGGCTCGGAAGAGTCCTGGGCTACCAGAGGCAGGATCTGGGGTGGTGGGGTGACCAGCAGCAGAAGACTGCCACCAATCAACTTGCCTTGTGACCACCGACAATGGGCCCAATCCCTGGAGAGGATGCATTTCCTGATCCCTGACCCCATGCTGGTGTTCATGACCCTTTGCTTCAGTGGGTTTCCCAAAACTCTTCACAGGTGGGTATACACCAGAAAACCTAGGCTCCAGCAGTCTTCAGGCTTACATTTAAAATATGTTTGCCTTTTAGAATTTCAGCTCCTTCTAGTATTGGGTCATCTTTACCTAGACTTATAGCAAACTCTACAAAACCAGCCCCAGACTACATTTCAAGTGCCTGACCTCACGGCTAATTTCCCAAGTTTTGTTGTACCGTGTGTAAATCAGACAGTCCGTGGGAGTTTGAATATGGTTCAGGTTGCTCAGCCCAGCACTCTGTGAGGATCCAGAGGCACAGGATGTGGTGAGAGATGAGAGGGAGGCTCCAGAGGGAGGCGCCTGGCTGTGCCTCTGGCTGATTCTGCTGCCGTATATGATAGAAACCAACACAACATTGTAAAGCAATTATCCTCCAATCAGAAATAAATAAGTGAAGACAGGAAGTCCACAGAGCTAGCAGCGGAGTGTCTAGCATGTGGGCAGCAGTGTCTTTGCCTCTAGAACCTCATTAGAGGCAACACCCAAAATAGCCAGTGAGCTGCTCCTTATCCTGTACGACCTCCTTCTTTTAGCTAAGTACAGGCTAATGACTGTGAGAGGAGATTAACACCCCTTATTTTAAAGGAAGACTACTTCCCACTTGAATTACTTTTAAACACTGTACTTTGCCTCTAATTTAAAATGAATAATAGGCTTATGGTGGACCACAAAAGATCATTAACCTCCTAAAATGAGTGTATCTGGAATCTTGTGTTTTGCCAACAGATGGAATAGAATGGTAGAAATGTGCTCATGCAGGATTTTTTTTTTAAGCATCATTCTGGGGCCAGCTTTTTTTGGTATTCAAACAAGAAAACTGACTTCTCTCCAATGCCCACTTGAGCTTTTGTTCTGCCCTAATTGAAAGCAAACCTGTACAGGGAAAATGACCCTTACAGACCAGAAAGGCTGAGGTTGGGTTAAAAAAAAATTAATCTTTTTTATTTTTGCAGTGAACAATTAACTCAAACTGTAGGCTTTCACCTTGTCTGTACCGTTACCTCATTCCCTGTCTTAATAACTCAGCAGAAGAGAAGTCATTTCACAACTCCAGGTTTGCAAGGGAAGATACAAAATCAACCAGAAGAAGCAGCAGCCAATGTGGCAAGGCCCTGGAATTAAAGATTCTAAAATTTGATTCTTCATTCAATTCAAGTTTTTAGAAAACTCCTAACTTTTCTAAGTACTTGAATTTTTTTTTTTTTCCTGTC
This sequence comes from Tragulus kanchil, assembly GCA_022376925.1. NCBI lineage: Eukaryota > Metazoa > Chordata > Mammalia > Artiodactyla > Tragulidae > Tragulus > Tragulus kanchil. Next base: position 175,775,251 of record JAIOJX010000005.1, on the reverse strand, counting down.
AGTGGATAGAGGAAAAAAAAAATTAGATGCGTGCTTAAAAAAAAAAAAAAGCAAGCAGAGGAAGATCAAATCGGTTAGGAAACAAAAATAGGACCAGATAAAGACAGTAGGACAGTGTTTCCCTGGTGGTCCAGTGGATGGGGACACCGCCCTGCAGTGCAAGGGGCACCGGTTCGATCCCTGGCCTGGGAAGATCCCACGTGCCACTGAGCGGCTGGACCGATGTGTCCAATTACCGAGCCGGAGCTCTGGAGTGCATGTGCCCAGAACTGGTGCTCTGCGACAACAGAGGCCACTGCGATGGGAGGACCACACAGGCCAAAGAACAAAGATGGATGAAAATAGATAAATGAAAGACCAATAGAAGTGGCCTGCACACCCTGCTCCTTCCCCAACCCGCCCCCCACCACCAACAACAAAAAATGATAGTGGGACAGACCGTGAGCTTAGAGGTGTACATGTTTCTAGAAGCTTCTGGTCCCATGTACAGATGGACAGAGGGGCCAGACGAGACTGGGTCCAAACTTGCCCTTGGTGGCAACCAGACCAAGGAGTCTCTAGCTTCTGTGTCTCTCACTCTGGCCTTGGCCTTGAGCATCAGGCTATGGGCCCAGGAGGGCAATTGTGCGTGCAGGATTCCTGGAAGAGGCCGGGCGCGGATGGGCAAGGCTGAGCAGCTGTCTCTTCTGGGCTTTCGACAACTCCTGTCAGTTGGCTACTGACTGCCTTCTTAATGCACACTCTTCTAATTCTTAATTAGAGCGACATAGCTAATTAATAAGTTTTTTCCAATTATAAATTAACTTAGGATCAGAACTCTGGCTTTGCATGTAATTTCCTATAATCGCTAAAGCTACTGCAAAAACATGCCTCCTGCCAACCGGAACTTTTTATTTAACACAGACAGACAAGTTCTCACTGGGTTTACATTTTACAGCAAATTATCTCTGTTGGGATTTATGAAGAGAAATTTTTTTAGAAATCAGAGGTTTGCTTCTTTTTGTTTTTTTTTGGCTCCTATTATCAGTCTTCTCTTCTTTCTTAAACAAACTAGGCTCTTCGATGGATCCTTTCTCTTATCGATTCGAGGTGAAGTGGCTCAGGAACTCGGTGTGATGGTGGGGTTGGGCAAGAGACAGAAAAGGTGATAATCCGTTTTTGTTCATAACTGTTACCACCTTTTCATGGTTCCTGCAAAAATGAACTGGGAGGTGCCGGCATGCTGTTCATTTATAGAATCTTAACTGGAGAGACACTTCGGTCTTGAGTAATGAAGGAGCGTAATTAAGGTGGGCCTGCACACGAGGCACCAGCCCGGGCGACATGTCACATCCTGGCTGCCACAATTCCTTGGTGGTTTATCAAAGACTACTCCTTTAATATGGAGATTACACTTATGTACTTGTCTGAACTTGAAAGGCATTTGCCTAATTTACTTATTAATGAGATGTAAATCTATTTGTATGGCACGTCAGAAGTTTCCTCGAAATCGCTGCTCCTTAACCGGTGATAAACCCTATGATTTAAACGAAAAATAATACATTTAGCTTTCCACATTCCTTCGGTTAAAAATTGATACAGTCTATGTTAAATTTATTAATATTGCTTGCTGTCATTCAGTTTGCAGCTCTTGCTGAAATACGACTTGACAGCGGCCGCATTAAAGATGTATGCCATTGTATTCAACAAAGATTAATGAAGCCCGGTAAAAATAGCTGTAAAAGAGAAAGTGATCCGAATGTAAAATCAGTGAATTAAATGAGGCCGCGCATACCATTTGTTAATATGCATGAGGAGGGAGGCAGCGAATGAAAATGTCTCTATGCAAAGTTCATTTGGGAGTGTTTCAGGATGGCCTGGATGGCCCTCAACTGTCGAAGAGAGGCCTCCTGGAGCCAGGTGGCCCTCTGCCACTGGGCGTACCCAGCCCCCAACCCCGCCCTGTCTGGCTGCCTGGCCCCGGGTCCCCCAGACTTGGGTGGGGCAGATGGTCTGGGACTTGCCGGCCAGCCATGCGTCTCGATGTCCTGATGACCGCCTCCAAGTTGCCCTTCAGAACACCCTCGTTCGATCTGCTTGCTCGCCTTGGCCTCTGTCTGCATGAAGGGGAATGAACAGAATGCCTCTTCTGGGGTTTCAGCTGCAAGTTCAGGTGCTGGATATACCTACCGAGGTGAGACTGGGCTTGGGGCCTGACCAGAGAGTGAGCCTTGAATGCCTGGGTATTTCCTCGAATGCAGAGAAAGGGAGAAGTCTGTGGCTCAAAGCCCTTGGACACCATCAGATAAAAGAACGACGGGGGCTCAGATTATTTTTACAGTGTGAAAGCGCTCGGTGCTGGGAGTTTGCACCAGCGTACGCCTGTGTGCGTGTGCTCGCGTGTGGAGCCTGTTCTCTTCTGGCACCTGTGCGCTGAGTGATTGGGTCGCGCGTTCTTTGTACTATTTGGAGGCGATGATTTACTGCTACAGTTCTCATTATAAAATACTGCTGGTGTCATACCCTCCCAGGTTAAGACTTTCAAATAAATTAACAGTGACAGAAAATTGTATGCAGTAATCATAATATAAACCCAGCATGTTTATCAATCATGGAGGTGTTTTGATAGATTTAAGCCATTACGGGGAGGAATTTCTCCCCAAGGTTTGCCTACATGGAGGTCAGAGGCTGTCCAGAAGGGAGGTATTCTGAGGTCTTGGTGGCTCTTTAGAATTTGCAGGGGGCTGGGGGTGGGGGCTGTTGTTTGCAGGTGTCTGTCGCGTTTAATTAGCAGAGTCGGTGACAATAGACGTGCTCGTGTTTTCCCTGACTGCCAGCTTGGAGGCATTTGGGGGGTAAGGTACACACACACGAAGGGTGACATCCAGTAGAAAGCTCTGCCTAGAGCACAGACTTCCCCGAAAGGGTGAAAACAGGTGTTCCTGCTCGGAACAGTTTAGAGGGATGCTGTCGAGCAGCTCAGGAAATGTTCCCCCACTCTGAAGTCGCAACAGGTAGTGAGAATCCTCCAGATGTCCCCAGGAAGCCATGCAAGGTGGTTGGACTTGCCCTTCCCACTCTAAGGCTCCATGAAAATGCAGGGAGGCGTTACCCCACCAGCTTCAGAAACTGGGGCCAGAGGCAGGGGAGAGTGATGTTCTCCCAAAGAGGGGGCTTTGACCAATAAGTTAGATGGACGCAGAGTGGTCCATGCAGTTAATACAAGCCATGAAGGCTGCCATATAAAAGTAAAAGGCCTTTTTAATCTGTTGGCTTCCCTGGTTACTAAAGGCATACCCTGTCTCCCCTAGGCCTCAGCACCTCCCGTCCCTACTGCCCAGGTTCACCACTGCCCTTGCCATCTACTCCCGGGACTGAACTTGCCAGGGCTCAGGCTCATGGTCAGTCCAGGACGCAGGCTGGCCTGAATCTTCTCTGTCTGTCAGGCTGTATGACCTTGAGGTTGGCAACTGTCATCTGAGAATGGCCCCTCGGAAGTCGGGCTTCTCCGTGGAAGGGTCCTGGTCACAACTGGACCTCTGCCTGGGACTTATGCTGAGGCCCACCTCATCCACCTGGTGAGGACAGTCACCTATGGGGGTTCCTGCCCATGCACACTGTGGCACCAGAGTCCCTGGCAGTCCAGGCCTCCTTGGAGACACATCGGGAAGCCCGGAGCCAAGGGGACTGGAGGGACTGGCCACATTCTCCAGGAAACTGGATACTGGGTCTTCTAGTCCCAGGCTACAAGGACATTAAAAGTCACTCTTATACATAAGATTGAAAATCAACTATACTTCAAGTAAAATTTTTGAAAAAAGTATATCTTACCCTTTCTTGTATTTTCTCACCCAAATTCCAGGTTGAGTGGCTCTTTCTGATCAAGATCTATTTGCTAGGATACATAAGCGATTCTTCTACAGAATATGAAATATTGAATCCACATGCACCAAATTAGCCCAATTGCCTAACTTTTCCAGATCTAAGAAATGGAGGCAGAAAGACATTACCTTCTAACTTACACCAAGTACTCTTTGAAGAATTTGCATCATTTGGGACCGATGCTGCACAAATCCCCCCACCTGCCAACAAAGGCCTGGTTGTTCTAAGGTGAGTTTAATGAAGCGAGCAGGCCTGGGTTCTTTAGTGCAATTGTACAAAAGGTTCTTCTCCGTATTTCTGGGGAAATCTCCGACACGGACTCAGAAGTCAGGCGCTCTCTGTAAGCACACTGTGAGTTGACGGCTTGGCTCTGTTCGCTCATTGGCTGGTTGACCCCATGAAGATGGATGCACGGTCTTGGGGCGCCTGCACCTGCAGAGAGCACCCTCTCTGAGGCGCTCCCTCTCTGACCATGGCAAGGCCAGGCCTCATGGACGTGTTTGTTTCTAGCCTTTCTTAGTCTGGTCAACAAGATGGAGTGGTTATAAAAACACAGAAGTTGATTTCTCCCAGTTTTGAAGGCTGCAAGTCCAAGACCAGACCATGGGTGCTACCATGCTGGAATTCTGGTAGAGGACTGCTTCCTGGCTTCCAGACAGTGGCCTCCTTGCTGCATCCTCACCTGAGAACAGGGGAAAGAGAGAGAGAAAGAGAGAGAGCGAGCTCTTGTGACTCTTGAAGGGACACTAACTCCATTCGTGAGAAGATCCCCTGAGGACCTTATCTGATCCTACAACTTCCCGAAGGCTGCACCTCCTGATACATTGCGTTGGGGGGTAGGGTGTCAACACATGAATTCGGAAGGGGCACAAACCTAGCCCTCAGCTTATGGGGTCATCACAAGCTCCACCAGCCATCCACCTAGCCCATGACTGCAAACATGACCTTTAGCAAGAAGGATCTGTAGGAGTCACTTACCCCAATCCAATTAAGGAGGAGACTGAAACACAAAATATTTTGAGATGCATCCAAGGTTAAATGGACAAGTTTAAACAGCATTCATCAACCCAAACTCCAAGTCGTGACCAACCAATTTTCCACGGGTTGGTATCAGGATGGCCATAAGTTGCCCTAAGTGGGGTGCCCTTAACCTGATTGTTAGAGATAAAGACACTCCTCTGGGCAAAAGGTTGCACAAATGCCCCCAACCATGGGCCATTACCTTCTAACTTACACCAAGTACTCTTTGAAGAATTTGCATCATTTGGGACCGATGCTGCACAAATCCCCCCACCTGCCAACAAAGGCCTGGTTGTTCTAAGGTGAGTTTAATGAAGCGAGCAGGCCTGGGTTCTTTAGTGCAATTGTACAAAAGGTTCTTCTCCGTATTTCTGGGGAAATCTCCGACACGGACTCAGAAGTCAGGCGCTCTCTGTAAGCACACTGTGAGTTGACGGCTTGGCTCTGTTCGCTCATTGGCTGGTTGACCCCATGAAGATGGATGCACGGTCTTGGGGCGCCTGCACCTGCAGAGAGCACCCTCTCTGAGGCGCTCCCTCTCTGACCATGGCAAGGCCAGGCCTCATGGACGTGTTTGTTTCTAGCCTTTCTTAGTCTGGTCAACAAGATGGAGTGGTTATAAAAACACAGAAGTTGATTTCTCCCAGTTTTGAAGGCTGCAAGTCCAAGACCAGACCATGGGTGCTACCATGCTGGAATTCTGGTAGAGGACTGCTTCCTGGCTTCCAGACAGTGGCCTCCTTGCTGCATCCTCACCTGAGAACAGGGGAAAGAGAGAGAGAGAAAGAGAGAGAGCGAGCTCTTGTGACTCTTGAAGGGACACTAACTCCATTCGTGAGAAGATCCCCTGAGGACCTTATCTGATCCTACAACTTCCCGAAGGCTGCACCTCCTGATACATTGCGTTGGGGGGTAGGGTGTCAACACATGAATTCGGAAGGGGCACAAACCTAGCCCTCAGCTTATGGGGTCATCACAAGCTCCACCAGCCATCCACCTAGCCCATGACTGCAAACATGACCTTTAGCAAGAAGGATCTGTAGGAGTCACTTACCCCAATCCAATTAAGGAGGAGACTGAAACACAAAATATTTTGAGATGCATCCAAGGTTAAATGGACAAGTTTAAACAGCATTCATCAACCCAAACTCCAAGTCGTGACCAACCAATTTTCCACGGGTTGGTATCAGGATGGCCATAAGTGTTGCCCTTAAGTGGGGTGCCCTTAACCTGATTGTTAGAGATAAAGACACTCCTCTGCTGTTAGGATCAAGGATAGTGTTTAGGGAAAGCATTAAAAATAAGGTAAATATTCAGATGTTATTCATCTGACAAGCATCTGAGCAATTAAATAAGTTTATGACAAAAATTTGCCTTAACAAATTTAAGCCTAAGCCATTCTTAAGGAGTAAAAAGTCATAGAATTTGAAAGAAATGCAGCTGCACTAACTCTGTAAACAAGTGCCTGAGAAATGCCAGGGCTGCACGTTTGGTGTGGCTTGGTGGTGAGGACATTAATTAATGACCAAATAGAGAAATGTCTGTGTGCCCAGCAGATGGTAAACAAGCCCAGGAGAACACTGCCATCTGAATTGCAAAGAAGCCTGGCAGCTTCCTCTCCCCACCCTCTGCCCAGACCTGCCAGCTTGCCCTAAAGAGTGCTGGCTGGCATGCGGGTGGGCCTGGGATGAACTTGGGGGGCTGCCACTCTCTGGATCGAGGCCCCCGATCTTTCCATGGGAGTGTGGGTGGGAAGACAGGTGAGCAACAGACACAGGATGCAGTTACCAGTTTCTTGTTCTCTTCTTCTTTTTTGAATTTTTAATTGTATAGCCATAGTAAGAGGCCACTCAGGCGACAGCGGGCCTCTGAGAACCAGGCTCCTTTTCCTCTCCTCCTGAGCTCAGCAGTGTCGCTGCTACAGGGACAGGGAATCCACGGGCATGACAGGGGAAGTAAGTGCCAAAGACTCGACGTGAGACATCTGTGACTTCTGAGCATATAGCTGTCTTCACTTCCTAAGGTCAGCAGCAGCTCCCCAAGGAGAGACTGAGGGCTGCCAGAGCAGGGTGACAGCTTCCGGCCCTGGGCGCTGACCATCTGGGGGACGGGCACTGCTCAGGAGACAGTGCTCGACGTTTCTAAGCAAAGCACTGCAGGGACAGCTGAACAACGCTTGGTATTAGCAGAATTTATTGGCCCTAAGAAGCCTGTGGAATAAGCTGCTGCTGGCTTTGTTGTCAGCAAGGTACCTTGAATGGAAGCAAATATCCCTCAGTCAAAACTGTAAGGGCAAATGGTGAAGGAAAAACTTTCTTTTATTCTCAAATGGAGAATAAATTTGGCATGCCGATGTACGAGCAGACAACCTGCTCTCTCTTTAGGCGATTCACTCTACCAAATTAGAAGCTATGCAGAACAGGCACTGGATTGCCACCTGCTTAAACACTGGAATCCTTGTCTACTTACAAAAAGGTCAAGGTAAAGAGCAGAAAAGCATTAATTGGGTGATTCCAAAATTAAAGCCAGACTTGCCTTAGGTTATTTGGAATTCAGCATGCTTTGTTCTTCACAATTTTTACATTTATTTCTCTCCTTTGTTTTCTCTGTTCTTCCGAAATATAGCCTTATAGTATAGCTATACGTCTGTAATTTATTTCCAAATATTTACTTCCCCTGATTTTTTAACTATAGCAATTGGGGGTTTAAAAATAAACAGTCTTAGGTCTCATCAGTGGACACAAACAATTCATTGATATTTAAAATCATCCATCAGGCAGTATGTTTGGCCAGAAGGAACAGGAACACACTTTTTTAAGTCTCAAGCGCAGAAAAGAAAATCTAGATCTTAGAAAGTTCTAGAATGAGATTGAACTGTTTAGCAAATGTCTTGGATATGGTTGCCACTTAGCAGAAGCAACTGTTCCTTTGTTTATGGGAAATGTTTTTGTTTGTTCATTTTGACTGAAGATGTCGTTAGTGCACGGTTTGAAGCAAGCTGGTTTCTGGCTTTGTAAGCTCTGTGTTTACTTAGGAAAGGACTTCTGCCCATATTGCCACATTTAACGCTGCTACAGGGACAGGGAATCCACGGGCATGACAGGGAAGTAAGTGCCAAAGACTCGACGTGAGACATCTGTGACTTCTGAGCATATAGCTGTCTTCACTTCCTAAGGTCAGCAGCAGCTCCCAAGGAGAGACTGAGGGCTGCCAGAGCAGGGTGACAGCTTCCGGCCCTGGGCGCTGACCATCTGGGGGACGGGCACTGCTCAGGAGACAGTGCTCGACGTTTCTAAGCAAAGCACTGCAGGGACAGCTGAACAACGCTTGGTATTAGCAGAATTTATTGGCCCTAAGAAGCCTGTGGAATAAGCTGCTGCTGGCTTTGTTGTCAGCAAGGTACCTTGAATGGAAGCAAATATCCCTCAGTCAAAACTGTAAGGGCAAATGGTGAAGGAAAAACTTTCTTTTATTCTCAAATGGAGAATAAATTTGGCATGCCGATGTACGAGCAGACAACCTGCTCTCTCTTTAGGCGATTCACTCTACCAAATTAGAAGCTATGCAGAACAGGCACTGGATTGCCACCTGCTTAAACACTGGAATCCTTGTCTACTTACAAAAAGGTCAAGGTAAAGAGCAGAAAAGCATTAATTGGGTGATTCCAAAATTAAAGCCAGACTTGCCTTAGGTTATTTGGAATTCAGCATGCTTTGTTCTTCACAATTTTTACATTTATTTCTCTCCTTTGTTTTCTCTGTTCTTCCGAAATATAGCCTTATAGTATAGCTATACGTCTGTAATTTATTTCCAAATATTTACTTCCCCTGATTTTTTAACTATAGCAATTGCGGAGTTTAAAAATAAACAGTCTTAGGTCTCATCAGTGGACACAAACAATTCATTGATATTTAAAATCATCCATCAGGCAGTATGTTTGGCCAGAAGGAACAGGAACACACTTTTTTTTTAAGTCTCAAGCGCAGAAAAAGAAAATCTAGATCTTAGAAAGTTCTAGAATGAGATTGAACTGTTTAGCAAATGTCTTGGATATGGTTGCCACTTAGCAGAAGCAACTGTTCCTTTGTTTATGGGAAATGTTTTTGTTTGTTCATTTTGACTGAAGATGTCGTTAGTGCACGGTTTGCCTCAAAATGGCATTTTCTATAATGTCAATGGTTTCTGGCTTTGTAAGCTCTGTGTTTACTTAGGAAAGGACTTCTGCCCATATTGCCACATTTAATGTTACACCAGTCATACAAGTCTCACTCTTATTATCTCTAAGCCAGCTTCCCTTAGTGGAGAAACTGAGACTTAAGTTTCAAAAACAAAGCAGAAAATTCCATTTTTGCCACATCAGGTGGAACAATGTCTCCACGGATACCAACAATGACTGAATATATTGGCTTAGTGCGAGGTCAGCTGGGTGGCCCCACACGGAAGCGTGTCCTGGAATCACTGGTTTCCATCAGTCAGATGACCAGCCTGGAGAAAGCCTTATAGAAGCATCTCCCCCAACAAAACTGTGAACCTATTGAGAGCAGGTTCATCTGAGTATCTGAGAACCCAGCATGCCCATCAGGTCCTGGGCAAGAGTTAGGAAAGATGTGGGAATAGGTGGTCAGGGGTCAGTTGTTGGAGTTGCATCTTCCTTCTTGTAACTCAGAACATCTCTTTTAGTCCTGGCTTCTCAAAGAATGTCAGAGTATGGATTACTTTTAGGTCGACTTGTTGATATACTTTGCCTCGGCACCCTTCTATGGAAGCTCCTATGAAATAATACAATAAATGGTATTTATAGAGCACCTACCATACTTCACATCTTATTTCTCCTGTGTTACCTCATTTGAGTCTCCAAACAACCTGTCAGCAGGGATCTCAGCTCCACAGCATGTGATATTTTTCTGTTTGTTTAGAAAGTATCGATTACCTAAGTTTTTTTTACTGATTATATTTTAGCCTAGGGCCAAAAAATGTTTTAATAAACAATAAACATAATGCAAACACATTTATTACTACAGAAAAGTAGGAGACAGGGTTGCTCCTTAAGAAATAACTCCCGGATGGTTCTGTGGACAGGAAACCCAGAGGACAGCTGGCACATAGCCGCAAGTATGAGTGTTGCTGAGGAAGCCAGCAGGAAAAGGTGTGGCTCAGCTGTCCACCATGCCATCTTGACACCGCTGTTGAGAGGGAGATTCCAAGGACAGCGGGCACTCCAGGAGTTCACCGAAGTCCCTGCGTGCCTGTCCCCTGGACACCACTCGCCTCACCTTCCAGTCCTGCTCACTCCTAGGTGGGGCGTGTGGCGGGGCAGCCAGTGGAGTGGGGGTGGTGATGGCTGCTCGTGGCGCAGCCTCTACCTGATCTGCCAGGCCACAGGATGGAAGGTGCTGGATCCTGAAACCTGCTTGGAGCAGGCTTCCCTCTGCTTGCTCTTAAAAACTGGGACCAAAAGCAGGAAACGTTGGCTGCTTGTATCTGCAGAGGTTTGGGGTTTTCCTCACAGCAGTCACCCTTCCCTGACGACCTCTGAGTAAGAGTCAACCACTCGGCCGGAAGAAAGAGCCCGTCCATGGAGTGCACTGTGCTGGAGCTACTGGTCAGGACTTAACAAAAGGCCCTAGTGAGCATTCACCAGCACTTCTCATAACCTGTCAGAACGCTAGTTAGTAGCACGTGACATTATATGGTCAATGTCTGAATGCACAGTAGGCCCTAAACTCTTGTGATGTGGAGAACGTTCAGGTCTCTCTGTGTGCTATAACACTAAGGTGTACTTATTTGACACATGCTAGATGCTCAGTACCTCTGGAGGAGGTCATGGCAGCCCATCCCAGTACTCTTACCTGTGAAATCCCAGGGACAGAGGAGCCTGAGCAGCTTTGAGAGCTGGACACGACTGGGTGACATAGCAGGCACAGACCCTCAATGAAAGTTTGTTGAATATATAAGCATGACGTGTCCCTGCCTGCTGAGCTTTAGACCAGGAGGGCTCTTTTGTGGACACTCCTGGTCTACTCTCCCTTAAGCTGGACATTCCTTCAATGGCAACATTTCCATCCCTCTTCTGGGACTAATGTGGCAGACGGCCTCACAGCAGTCTCTATAGGGGCCAGTGTTTTTCTGTCCTCTCCTCAGTTCATCAGGTGAAGGGAAAGTGGGACCCTTCAGAATGAAATCAAAGCATCTCTTCAAAGACTGCTTTGGTGAGAAGTGAAGTAATTCGAGGGAGAGTGTCGCTTGAGTTGGAAAGGCTGATGGCCGAGTTAAGAACCGAAGGCCCATAAGACGTCTCTTATAATCTCCCCTCGCGATGTGGATGGGCATCCATACAACCCACACCGAGAAGAAGCTTATGGGTGCACTGGGAACAAGGTGTAATGGGGTCAACAGAAAGGACACCAAACAAGGTGGGTGGATTTGTTACTTGCTGCAATATTATTAACATGAAATCTGCTTTGTCCTGCCAATTGGCTGTTGACAACCTTATTTACAAATTAGTTGACAGATGATCTACATGGGGCCATAAGAAGAACCACTCAAAAAAAAAAAAAAAAAAAAAACTTTGAAAGAGAGAACAACATATCAAAACAATGAATTGAATTTTACCAGTGAAGCAGTGATTTGCCATTTTGCTAGAATAAGGTACTCGGCCGGAAGAAAGAGCCCGTCCATGGAGTGCACTGTGCTGGAGCTACTGGTCAGGACTTAACAAAAGGCCCTAGTGAGCATTCACCAGCACTTCTCATAACCTGTCAGAACGCTAGTTAGTAGCACGTGACATTATATGGTCAATGTCTGAATGCACAGTAGGCCCTAAACTCTTGTGATGTGGAGAACGTTCAGGTCTCTCTGTGTGCTATAACACTAAGGTGTACTTATTTGACACATGCTAGATGCTCAGTACCTCTGGAGGAGGTCATGGCACCCCATCCCAGTACTCTTACCTGTGAAATCCCAGGGACAGAGGAGCCTGAGCAGCTTTGAGAGCTGGACACGACTGGGTGACATAGCAGGCACAGACCCTCAATGAAAGTTTGTTGAATATATAAGCATGACGTGTCCCTGCCTGCTGAGCTTTAGACCAGGAGGGCTCTTTTGTGGACACTCCTGGTCTACTCTCCCTTAAGCTGGACATTCCTTCAATGGCAACATTTCCATCCCTCTTCTGGGACTAATGTGGCAGACGGCCTCACAGCAGTCTCTATAGGGGCCAGTGTTTTTCTGTCCTCTCCTCAGTTCATCAGGTGAAGGGAAAGTGGGACCCTTCAGAATGAAATCAAAGCATCTCTTCAAAGACTGCTTTGGTGAGAAGTGAAGTAATTCGAGGGAGAGTGTCGCTTGAGTTGGCAAGGCTGATGTCCGAGTTCAGAACCCAAGGCCCATAAGACGTTTCTTATAATCTCCCTTCGCGATCTGGATGGGCATCCATACAACCCACACCGAGAAGAAGCTTATGGGTGCACTGGGAACAAGGTGTAATGGGGTCAACAGAAAGGACACCAAACAAGGTGGGTGGATTTGTTACTTGCTGCAATATTATTAACATGAAATCTGCTTTGTCCTGCCAATTGGCTGTTGACAACCTTATTTACAAATTAGTTGACAGATGATCTACATGGGGCCATAAGAAGAACCACTCAAAAAAAAAAAAAAAAAAAAAACTTTGAAAGAGAGAACAACATATCAAAACAATGAATTGAATTTTACCAGTGAAGCAGTGATTTGCCTGAGTTGTCAACTTGCTAGAAATAAGGTGTATCTTATAGTAGACACTTTCCGAACAATGCCTCCCTACAAGGGCTCTAGGCAGAGCAGGTGAACCTTCAAGGAATTCTGATTGTCAGAAATCTTACCTCTTTCCTAAAGAGTGTGAAAATGTTTCCTAAGACAGCAGAGAGTAGGAACTCTTGCACCGACTATAATAAATGAAAACTGAGTTTCCCGTGATCACCTCTGGGCTCAAGTCTTGGGGAACAGGCACAGTCAATGACCCAAGGACGATTCTGAGCAACCATGTGAGAGAAGATGAGCATCACTGTCCACAGGGGACAGCCGTGGCATTTTAACAGTGGCCTTTAAAGGGAGCTGGTAGGACTGATTCTTATCCTCATGATTTACATCACACGCTCCATCAGTGGCTCAAGTCACTGAAGTCACAAATGAAGTCCACGGACAGTCCATGTTTGGCTCCCAGAGATGAGCATGGCGGTTTTGCTACTTCAGTCTTTAGGTACGTTTTTATTGAACCTATCTACATTTCCAGAAGTCAGGAGACAGATGCGCTCTTTGGTCCTCGACAGTCAGAGAAGCTCAGACTTGTCACACACGTGGTGTCCAATGCCACGTACGGTGGTGGTGGCTGCCCCCAGAGGAGGCTCCTCCTCGGGCTTGCCTCCCCCCGCATCTTCCGCGGGTCTTGACTTACAGACTTACAGGCAAAGTTCTTACAGTTCTCAAGCTGCTGACATTTGCAATTCACTGTAATTTATTGAATATTGTCCAAAGAGCAAACACAGGGTTTATCCTGGTGCTGTTCTAGTTGGGCTGTAAATGTTTGCCATTTACCAAGAATAGAAGACAAGAGCATGACAGCGACGTCACAGGAGACTGAGCGAGAGACAAGGGGGGATTCAGAGATGCAAAGATGCAGAAAGGGACACAGAGGGAGGACTCGGCTCTCACGAGTGTGTGGGGCCTGGTGATCACACTGGAGCTGTCGGGCTCGTGTCTGGCTTTGCTTCTCATTCAGTGCTCTCAGTTCCTGTTGCTCACGAGAGGCATAGCTGAGAACACCCACTCTTCACCAAGGTACCCCAGCAGTCTCCTTGCTCCTCTCCCTGGGCTCACCTGAGAGCCTGTTTCAGAAAACCACCTGTTTCTCTGTCCCTAAGGAGAAGTTAGGAATGTCCCACTTTCCTCATCCCATAACTAGAGGATGCGACATGGAATCAAGGTTCTTGGGTGAGGTTGGTGGGGTGGCTGAGACAGGTATTTCTGTTCAGTCTCTAAATCGTATCCAACTTTCTGCGATCCCATGGTCCAAAGCACACCAGGCTTCCCTGTCCTTCACATCTCCCAGAAGTAGTTCAAATTTGTGTCCATTGGCCAAGGTTATCTCAGTGCATAAGCAAGATTAATCATTTGACGAAGTTAAATAGGAACAGCCAACTTTAACATCATTAGCTACTACTGTTGTTATTTTGTCACTAAGTCATGTCCAACTCTTTCGAAGTCCCATGGACTTCAGCCCGCCAGGATCCTCTGTCCGGGATTTCCCAGCCAAGGATACTGGAGTGGGTTGCCCTGTCCTCCTCCAAAGAGTCATCCTGACCCAGGGATGCAGCCTGCACCTCCTATACTGGCAGGGGGTATTCTTACCACTGACCCACCAAGAATGTTCTTATTATCTGTTAGGGGAAAACAAATTAAAACTCAGTGAGACATCATGACATATCTATCCACCTGTCAAAATGAAAACATGGTGGTGACATCAAACGCTGGCATGGATGAACAACAAATCACTCACACATCACAGGTAGGAACAGAAAATCACCCAGTCATTCTGGACGTTGGTTGGCAGAGTCTTAAGAGGTAAACATGGAACTATTACACAGTTCAGCAAACGGACTCCCAACAAGAGAAATGAATAACTGCATACAAGCAGGTCTACTTGTAATAGCACAAAACTAGAAACAGCCCCATTGTCCTTCAGCAGGTGGATGGTCAAGCAAAGTATGTACACAGAATACTGCTCAGCAATAAAAAAAGAAGAAAGTGCCAATACACATATTAATCTGGGTGGATATCAAGGGGATGCTGAGGGAAGAAAGCCCACGTGGGTTACACACAAGACTGCATAGGATCCTCTTTGCATAATATCCTTGAAATAATCAAATTATAGAGATGGCAAAGGGAGTTGAGCTTTCTAGGCACTAGAGACAGACCAGAGTGTGTGGTCGTAGTAGGTGAGCCGTGGGAACCTAGAAGAGTCTGGCGTCCTGACAATGGTAACGGCCAGTTATGTGAGCCTGCACATGGACACGGTGGCCTAGGACACACACACACACACACACAGGAAAGAGTGCACATAAAACTGATGATCTATGAAAAACTCTCTGTGGCTCACCCCCTGACAGATGTTCTGGTTCTGACACTGTCCCGTAGTTACAGAGTGCTGGGTCTTTGTTGCTGCATGGGCGTTTCTCTAGTTGTGGGGAGTGGGCTGCTCACAGCTGTGGCCCTCTTGTTGTGGAGCGCAGTAGGACACAGGCTCTACAGTTGTGGCTCCCAGACGTAAGTACCCCACAGCATGCGGGATCTTCCAGGGTCAGGAACCGAACCTGTGTCTCCTGCATTGGCAGGCAGATTCTTTACCACTGAGCCAACAAGGAAGCCCTGTGAAACTTTTTAATGTGCGTGTGTGTGTGTGTGTGTGCACACAGATGAGTGATGTCAAAAAGATTAAAAGTAAAGTCTTTATTGCAGAAAATGCATGTCTAAGAAGTAGGTTGAATTCTCTCACATTTTTAATTTACCCAGTTCTGCCTCTGAGTTTAAATTTACTGAGACCCAGTATGCCTGGTTAGTGTACTCAACGTTGAGTGTGAAAATCCTTGTGAAAGCTCAGTGTGGGGATGTTTACGAAAGGTGTCTGTAAACTCTAAAGTTTGGCTCACATGTGCAGGCTTCCGCCATTGAGACTCTTGGGAATCTCAGGGCCTCCTAAGGGGCATCATTTTTAAGCACGCGGTGCTTTTTCCGTCGGGGCCTCAGAAGGCAGAGCGTCTCAGTGGCCTGGTCCAGGACCCAAGTGCTAAGTCCCCGCCCTGTCCGAGCGATTGCTCGTGGTTTGGGGACCAGTCTTCCTGTCTGCTTCCAAGTGGAGTCCCAGCTCCCCAGGCTGTGCCTCCTGCTGCTGACAGAATCTTTCCTGCCTGTAGCCCCAGGTTTGCTCTGAGAAGTGAAGATTTGCCGGCTCATCCCCCCTGCTCTGGCCTCCTCAGCCAGTGGGGGCTGGGCGTAAGCACACGGTGCCCATCACGGGTGGACAGACGAGAACCCCTTTCAGCCATGGTGCTGGCTGCCAGGTCCCACGTCCTGATACTCTGGGTAAAGCCACTGTGGTAGTGCCGGCTATCTGGGGAGCTATCAGGTATGTGATCTGGTGGGATGACAGCCCACCTATTCAGCCAGCACTCTGAGAACCTTTGTCTCTCCATCTCCCCTCAGCTGCTAGACAGCGAGACCACAAGGCAGCTCCCATTTGACAGATGGGAAGACTGAGGCTCAGAGAGATCAAGATGGTTCCTTTCATCACAGAAGCAGCACATCATCGCATCCAAACTCCAAATCCAGGATTCTCCTGACACGCCCTAGTCCGCTTCCACACCAGGACTTTTGGCACTTTGTGAATGCCAGCACAGGGCACTGCCTTGTCACCCTGGGGCTGTAGGCTCCCATCCACTCAAGTCATAAAAGTATGATCATGTCCACAATCTCTCGAGAAAGCCAAGTATCTAATTTCCCATTATTTTCCAAGAGACTCCAGATTCATGTCTCTGACATTATTCAGGTATGACATCCCAAGGGAAAAGGTAGGGCATATGTCAGATCCACTTTAAAATTGGGAGAAATAAAGCATGAAAAGACGGCATGTTCAAGGTCACAGGGCAAATAGCCAGAAGCCATGACCCAGGATGAAGGACCCACTGAACCAGGCAAGAAGGCTTTAGAAATTTTCTCAGATTTGCAGTGAACAATGGGGCTTACTCACCGCTCCCTGCTCTTTGGTTTTGCTTCTCCTTAATGTCCAGAGAGCACATTTTTGGAGACGTTAGGGCTTACTAGGTGAAGTCAATGCTGAAGAGCCCACCAGTCAATTCAGGAGGTGTAAGAAATGCAGATTCAATCCTTGGGTCAGGAAGATGCCCTGGAGGAGGGCATGGCAGCCCACTCCAGTGTTCTTGACTGGAGAATCCCATGGACAGAGGAGCCTGGCGGGCTACAGTCCACAGGGTTGCAAAGAGTTGGACACGGCTGAGAATCTGAGCACATAAACATTCATGCCATTTTAAAAGTATATATGACAAAATATGTTGTATCTCAGGCTTCTGGTTATCAATATGAACCATGGTGTCTTTTTAATGCTTTTCTTGTTTCTGCTCTTACAAGGAATGCCAGGTTGATGAACTAGAGACATCCCATGAAATCTACCCTTCTACTCTCAGTTAACACTGGGGATACTTTGGTGGGTGGAGGAGGAGTGTCCAGGCAGCATGGACTGTCCTTCACGAGTACACGTTCCCCGACAGCCTTGCATTCCCTGAGATGGAAGCTCGTGTCTTTAGGTTTTATGGAAACCAAGCATTCCACTGGAGCTGGAGGAAGCCTCCAGTGGGGAGTCCTGGTCACCTACCTCTGGATGGTCCCTTAGGTTTTTCTCGGGAGGATTTACACCAACGGGACCCATCTCCACTTGCTGTTGTGCCACAAGGCTGTGTCCCTGTTCATGCATTTAGGGGGAGGCACAGTTTTGCTGATCTTGATCCCCTCTGAATAGCAACTAATAATAGCACCGCAAGGTCACAGATGTTTCCTTGCAAAGCAGATAGAGAATGCTCTGGCCCTTTGCCATGCAAAGCCAACCTGCCTTCTCTCACATAGACACACTCATTCAGCCCAGAGGCTCTTTTTGTGCGATAACATTTCCTTATAGTGGATTAAATTTAAGAAGATGAAAACCATCTTCATTTATTTTTCATGTTGATCCGTCGCGAATGAAAACCTCCCTTGGAAAAGCTCAGTAATATGTGTCGCCTCACAGATTTCGGTCGAGGCCACGACAGCCTGTGTTCCCCCAGAGCCTTGGGGTCCTAGATTGTGCTTCTAATGAGGGGCCGGAGACCACGGGCGGCACGGGCGGCCAGCGCCCTCAGCTCGCCTACGGGACTCCATGTCCAGAGCAGCCGGCTCTGCAGACGGCGCCCACGGCTGGCGGCCACGTGTCCCAGCTCTCGGGACAGGCACACATCAAGTTCCAGGGCGCGCCTGGGTGAGCTCAGCCTCCTGGGCTGCCATTCACCGTCTGACATTCACCCTTGATCTGTGTTTTCCAAACTTCACAACAAAACTTCAAGAAAAAACTATTAGCTGCAAATCTGAGCACATAAACATTCATGCCATTTTAAAAGTATATATGACAAAATATGTTGTATCTCAGGCTTCTGGTTATCAATATGAACCATGGTGTCTTTTTAATGCTTTTCTTGTTTCTGCTCTTACAAGGAATGCCAGGTTGATGAACTAGAGACATCCCATGAAATCTACCCTTCTACTCTCAGTTAACACTGGGGATACTTTGGTGGGTGGAGGAGGAGTGTCCAGGCAGCATGGACTGTCCTTCACGAGTACACGTTCCCCGACAGCCTTGCATTCCCTGAGATGGAAGCTCGTGTCTTTAGGTTTTATGGAAACCAAGCATTCCACTGGAGCTGGAGGAAGCCTCCAGTGGGGAGTCCTGGTCACCTACCTCTGGATGGTCCCTTAGGTTTTTCTCGGGAGGATTTACACCAACGGGACCCATCTCCACTTGCTGTTGTGCCACAAGGCTGTGTCCCTGTTCATGCATTTAGGGGGAGGCACAGTTTTGCTGATCTTGATCCCCTCTGAATAGCAACTAATAATAGCACCGCAAGGTCACAGATGTTTCCTTGCAAAGCAGATAGAGAATGCTCTGGCCCTTTGCCATGCAAAGCCAACCTGCCTTCTCTCACATAGACACACTCATTCAGCCCAGAGGCTCTTTTTGTGCGATAACATTTCCTTATAGTGGATTAAATTTAAGAAGATGAAAACCATCTTCATTTATTTTTCATGTTGATCCGTCGCGAATGAAAACCTCCCTTGGAAAAGCTCAGTAATATGTGTCGCCTCACAGATTTCGGTCGAGGCCACGACAGCCTGTGTTCCCCCAGAGCCTTGGGGTCCTAGATTGTGCTTCTAATGAGGGGCCGGAGACCACGGGCGGCACGGGCGGCCAGCGCCCTCAGCTCGCCTACGGGACTCCATGTCCAGAGCAGCCGGCTCTGCAGACGGCGCCCACGGCTGGCGGCCACGTGTCCCAGCTCTCGGGACAGGCACACATCAAGTTCCAGGGCGCGCCTGGGTGAGCTCAGCCTCCTGGGCTGCCATTCACCGTCTGACATTCACCCTTGATCTGTGTTTTCCAAACTTCACAACAAAACTTCAAGAAAAAACTATTAGCTGCAAATTAGATATTCCGGTGGAAGCCTAGAATTATTTTTCAGGACAGAGGGCTCAATTTCCCACTCTCAGGTGTATGATTAAAATCAATTAAATCACTCTTCCAATGTCAGCTGCAAGATTCTCCTGACAAATGAAATTATGCGAGGAAAGTGTTCTGTGCACTCTTCAGTCCTTCTCAGCTGAGCTCTCACTGCAGAGGAGATCAAACTGCTCAGCCTGGGGATTTCGGAGGCATTTTCCATAAGAACAGGAGCAATCCCTGGACCCCTGTGTAAGTCAACGGGGAGGTCTCTGGTGACCAGATTTGATGGCCTCTGTGCGTGGAGATAGATTCACCACTAACGAACAGGAAGCACAAGACTGGGGGAAATTTAACCATTTGGGGGCAGAGCCAGGCTTCTTTACATAAATTAATGTTTTCTTGGCAGGAATATGAACAGGCCCTTCAAATTCAGGATGTAACCTTTGCATGTCCCCTTTTATTCATAAGACTGTCCTGGGTGAATTTTTCCTACTGAAAAAGCTCTGTCTTATCAGCCCCAGGAGGTTGCTGATGGATTTTAAGCCAATGCAGAAACACAGGCAGGCTTCCCTCCTTGCCGTGGGTCTGGAGGTTCAACACAGTGCAGCCGGCACATACATGGGAAAATCAAGCCAGAGAACGCTTTGCCAGGGAATATAAAGGAGGCTATACCCATGGGTATCTGTAGTTGAGGGACCAAGATTTCTCACTGATGGAGATGCTCAGATGCGGCTCACGCTACCTTCAGCACATTATTTACCTCTTAATTTGTCAAAACATATGGGCTTAGGTGTGACTTTTGCCCAAGAGACGCTGTCAAAGGACATAAACTTACACGGCTGGCCATCGTCAGCTCGCCTACGGGACTCCATGTCCAGAGCAGCCGGCTCTGCAGACGGCGCCCACGGCTGGCGGCCACGTGTCCCAGCTCTCGGGACAGGCACACATCAAGTTCCAGGGCGCGCCTGGGTGAGCTCAGCCTCCTGGGCTGCCATTCACCGTCTGACATTCACCCTTGATCTGTGTTTTCCAAACTTCACAACAAAACTTCAAGAAAAAACTATTAGCTGCAAATTAGATATTCCGGTGGAAGCCTAGAATTATTTTTCAGGACAGAGGGCTCAATTTCCCACTCTCAGGTGTATGATTAAAATCAATTAAATCACTCTTCCAATGTCAGCTGCAAGATTCTCCTGACAAATGAAATTATGCGAGGAAAGTGTTCTGTGCACTCTTCAGTCCTTCTCAGCTGAGCTCTCACTGCAGAGGAGATCAAACTGCTCAGCCTGGGGATTTCGGAGGCATTTTCCATAAGAACAGGAGCAATCCCTGGACCCCTGTGTAAGTCAACGGGGAGGTCTCTGGTGACCAGATTTGATGGCCTCTGTGCGTGGAGATAGATTCACCACTAACGAACAGGAAGCACAAGACTGGGGGAAATTTAACCATTTGGGGGCAGAGCCAGGCTTCTTTACATAAATTAATGTTTTCTTGGCAGGAATATGAACAGGCCCTTCAAATTCAGGATGTAACCTTTGCATGTCCCCTTTTATTCATAAGACTGTCCTGGGTGAATTTTTCCTACTGAAAAAGCTCTGTCTTATCAGCCCCAGGAGGTTGCTGATGGATTTTAAGCCAATGCAGAAACACAGGCAGGCTTCCCTCCTTGCCGTGGGTCTGGAGGTTCAACACAGTGCAGCCGGCACATACATGGGAAAATCAAGCCAGAGAACGCTTTGCCAGGGAATATAAAGGAGGCTATACCCATGGGTATCTGTAGTTGAGGGACCAAGATTTCTCACTGATGGAGATGCTCAGATGCGGCTCACGCTACCTTCAGCACATTATTTACCTCTTAATTTGTCAAAACATATGGGCTTAGGTGTGACTTTTGCCCAAGAGACGCTCGTCGATATTATATGCTCAATTGGTTTGGCTTTTTTTTCCCCCACAGAGGATTGAGCAAATGTTTGCAGCATTCTGGAGGGCTCCCTACCTCTCTCCTTCCCTCCCTCTTGCTCCCCACCCCTTCTCATGGGTGAGAACTGTGTCCCGTGAGGTCTCTTGTGCCTCCTCTCTGTGTCGGAGTCCAGGACATCCCAGGGGAGCAGGGTCCCACGGAGGGGCCACCAAGTCCCTGGGTGCCCAGCTGGGCAGGTCCTGTGCCACGCCATCCTGTTTCTGCTCCAGTTGGAACGTGTTTTTACATCAAGGCCAGCCGGGAGCTGTTCCCACTGTGTCACCTGCCACATCTCACGTCATCAGCACTTTCTTCCTTGCAGGAAGCCACACTGCACAGTGCTGTTCCCGAGGCCATCAGATCCCTGGCCTTCTCCTCGTAAAACACATATTTCATTGTGATTATCGGATCCTTTAGCATGAATCTGTGCGCAACAATCTTTTTGAGTTTATTAAAATTGCCTGAGTGTCTCGCTGCTTATATTTTTGCCTTTTCTTTTCTTATTATACGACCTAGAATTTTGTGTCTTTAATGAGGTCTTTAAAAAAATATGTATCACACAAACCCTTTGACTTATCATTTGCATAGTTTTATTTTCTGAATTCTCCATGTCTGCTTTTGTCTTTCTAACTGTTCTTGCGATTTTAATCATGAAGCACCCTAAGCATAGAGGAGAGGGAGAGGGAGGCCCTCTGAGCTGTAGTCCACACCAGGACACTTTGGCCAGCGAGACCTGTCTCTGGGAAGTTAGGCCCAATGCAGAGCGCAAAGCCGGTGATTCAAGGCAAGCCAGGATCCCTGACCAATGGCTGCCCACAGGGCATCTTCACAAAGCCCACTGCAGGATGCTTTAAGTCTGCCATCTCTCCTTGTTTCATCGATTGGCCTTTCCTTGGTTAACACTAGGCTGAACCGCCTTCTCTCACTGCCCAGACCCTGTCCACACAGGAAACGCCCAGCCCTGTGCTCCATGCTAGGGGTCGAGGTGGACAGTCAGCGATGGGCACAGGGAGTGCATTTTATTGGGGAATCAAGTTCCATCCTTGGCTCTTTCTTGTTATTCTCTGATTCCAGGCATGGTAAGCAGCTAACGAGGAGCTGTGTCATGTTGCCCATGGTGGTCGAGTGATGGGCTGGAGGCGTCCTTGGACAACTTCCAGTCACTGGGACAGCCTCTCTGAGAAAGACCGAAAATGGGGAACCAAAGTCTTTTTCTTTAGGTCAGTCTTGGTGGCCCACGGAGGGGCCACCAAGTCCCTGGGTGCCCAGCTGGGCAGGTCCTGTGCCACGCCATCCTGTTTCTGCTCCAGTTGGAACGTGTTTTACATCAAGGCCAGCCGGGAGCTGTTCCCACTGTGTCACCTGCCACATCTCACGTCATCAGCACTTTCTTCCTTGCAGGAAGCCACACTGCACAGTGCTGTTCCCGAGGCCATCAGATCCCTGGCCTTCTCCTCGTAAAACACATATTTCATTGTGATTATCGGATCCTTTAGCATGAATCTGTGCGCAACAATCTTTTTGAGTTTATTAAAATTGCCTGAGTGTCTCGCTGCTTATATTTTTGCCTTTTCTTTTCTTATTATACGACCTAGAATTTTGTGTCTTTAATGAGGTCTTTAAAAAAATATGTATCACACAAACCCTTTGACTTATCATTTGCATAGTTTTATTTTCTGAATTCTCCATGTCTGCTTTTGTCTTTCTAACTGTTCTTGCGATTTTAATCATGAAGCACCCTAAGCATAGAGGAGAGGGAGAGGGAGGCCCTCTGAGCTGTAGTCCACACCAGGACACTTTGGCCAGCGAGACCTGTCTCTGGGAAGTTAGGCCCAATGCAGAGCGCAAAGCCGGTGATTCAAGGCAAGCCAGGATCCCTGACCAATGGCTGCCCACAGGGCATCTTCACAAAGCCCACTGCAGGATGCTTTAAGTCTGCCATCTCTCCTTGTTTCATCGATTGGCCTTTCCTTGGTTAACACTAGGCTGAACCGCCTTCTCTCACTGCCCAGACCCTGTCCACACAGGAAACGCCCAGCCCTGTGCTCCATGCTAGGGGTCGAGGTGGACAGTCAGCGATGGGCACAGGGAGTGCATTTTATTGGGGAATCAAGTTCCATCCTTGGCTCTTTCTTGTTATTCTCTGATTCCAGGCATGGTAAGCAGCTAACGAGGAGCTGTGTCATGTTGCCCATGGTGGTCGAGTGATGGGCTGGAGGCGTCCTTGGACAACTTCCAGTCACTGGGACAGCCTCTCTGAGAAAGACCGAATGAAACCAAAGTCGTGGGGAGAGTGCTCAGATTCTGGGGCCCCAGAGAGGTCTTTGCTTCTCCGAAAAAGGGGAGAAAGGGATTTTGGAGAAGAAGCTAAAATCCAGGTTTTGTAGGTCTTTAGTCTTGGTGGAAAATGTTTTTCTCCCAAGGCTGACTGGAAAAGTAGGAAGACTTTAAGCAGAGACCCCAATAATGCCACATATAGACTTTTACAGCGTTCTGGGGATGGGTGGAAAGAGGGAGGCTGGGTGAGAATTTCCCACGTCCAGGAAGGCGTAGTCTGTGGACTAGATTCCTTTGTATTGGAGAAAGTCACTTTGTGAGAACCCGCTCAGCTGGGGTTCTATTTTCAAGGCTGAACCAACGTGATTGCTGAAGGAGTCAGTGTGGGCCAAGAGGCAGAGGCAGCAAGAGTGACTGTGAGCTTTGTCACCTGGGCCCCTGGGCCAGGGCGCTCTCCTGTGAATTGTCTGTTCACAACCTTCGTCTGTTTTCCTCTTGGGTTTTTAGCAGCTTTCTTGTGAATTTTGTAAGTTTTTCTATTGACCTATGGTCATCATTTTCAGTTAAAAGATGAGATTTCCTAGTCAGTGATAGATAATTTCATCTTCTATGTAGATAAATTTATGGTCTGGGACTCTTTTGTGTTTTGTTGAACATCTAAAAGGTGACAGTAGAAGGACGCCTCCAAGGCCTTGGGTTCTTCGTTTAGGTCTAGAGTCCATCTGGAGTTAAGGTGTACATGAGATCTAACGCAGGGTTGTTCCTTAGGGTTCTTCCGTTTAGGTCTAAGTATCCAGCTGTGCTCTCATGTTGCCTTTCAACACTAGGCTGAACCGCCTTCTCTCACTGCCCAGACCCTGTCCACACAGGAAACGCCCAGCCCTGTGCTCCATGCTAGGGGTCGAGGTGGACAGTCAGCGATGGGCACAGGGAGTGCATTTTATTGGGGAATCAAGTTCCATCCTTGGCTCTTTCTTGTTATTCTCTGATTCCAGGCATGGTAAGCAGCTAACGAGGAGCTGTGTCATGTTGCCCATGGTGGTCGAGTGATGGGCTGGAGGCGTCCTTGGACAACTTCCAGTCACTGGGACAGCCTCTCTGAGAAAGACCGAATGAAACCAAAGTCGTGGGGAGAGTGCTCAGATTCTGGGGCCCCAGAGAGGTCTTTGCTTCTCCGAAAAAGGGGAGAAAGGGATTTTGGAGAAGAAGCTAAAATCCAGGTTTTGTAGGTCTTTAGTCTTGGTGGAAAATGTTTTTCTCCCAAGGCTGACTGGAAAAGTAGGAAGACTTTAAGCAGAGACCCCAATAATGCCACATATAGACTTTTACAGCGTTCTGGGGATGGGTGGAAAGAGGGAGGCTGGGTGAGAATTTCCCACGTCCAGGAAGGCGTAGTCTGTGGACTAGATTCCTTTGTATTGGAGAAAGTCACTTTGTGAGAACCCGCTCAGCTGGGGTTCTATTTTCAAGGCTGAACCAACGTGATTGCTGAAGGAGTCAGTGTGGGCCAAGAGGCAGAGGCAGCAAGAGTGACTGTGAGCTTTGTCACCTGGGCCCCTGGGCCAGGGCGCTCTCCTGTGAATTGTCTGTTCACAACCTTCGTCTGTTTTCCTCTTGGGTTTTTAGCAGCTTTCTTGTGAATTTTGTAAGTTTTTCTATTGACCTATGGTCATCATTTTCAGTTAAAAGATGAGATTTCCTAGTCAGTGATAGATAATTTCATCTTCTATGTAGATAAATTTATGGTCTGGGACTCTTTTGTGTTTTGTTGAACATCTAAAAGGTGACAGTAGAAGGACGCCTCCAAGGCCTTGGGTTCTTCCCGTTTAGGTCTAGAGTCCATCTGGAGTTAAGGTGTACATGAGATCTAACGCAGGGGTCAAACTTTAGTTCCTATAAGAAAAGTCATTAGGTTTAGTACCATTTATTTAAAAAATCCATCACTTGTCTCAATGTTACTGCTATCACTGTCATATATTATGTATTAAATAGTAGTTGAATATGGATACTCTTAGGGAATTTGTATCTTATCCCATTCGTCCATTTTTCCATTTCTGTACAAATAATAAGCTGTGATATTTGGTAGATGTCCCTAAATGCTTTTTCAAAATTTTCTTGACCCTTGATCCTTGACATACTTGTTAGAAATTTTAATGGACAACAAGTTTCCAGAGAAAATGACTCTTGGGATTTTTTCTGAAATTGAATTTTTTTTTATTAATTTAGTTTTTTTTATTAACTGAGAAATTATTTTCTCTCTGGTGCTGAGTTCTTAATTCTATGAACTTTCTATATGTGCATTTATTTCAGTCTAAATTGCTCAGTATAGTTTCACATTTCCTCCATAAATGTCAAACATATTAGATTTAGATTAATTTATAGATTTGGGCTAATCTAAAATAAATCTTATTGTATCTTATTTATAATTATTTATTACAATAACATAGGAATAATGTTTTGGAGGATAAAACTTTGATTCCTGGAAACTTCTGGGATCTTAGTTCTCTCAGTGGCTCTGCACTGGTTGGGGTCTTTTTTGCTTAGTAAAAAATGATGCTAGATGGGCTTCATATACTGTTGGTTTTTTGTACTTTTTTTTCTGCATTAGTAAAAATGATGCTAGATCGTGCACTCTGTTGGCCCCTGGGCCAGGGCGCTCCTGTGAATTGTCTGTTCACAACCTTCGTCTGTTTTCCTCTTGGGTTTTTAGCAGCTTTCTTGTGAATTTTGTAAGTTTTTCTATTGACCTATGGTCATCATTTTCAGTTAAAAGATGAGATTTCCTAGTCAGTGATAGATAATTTCATCTTCTATGTAGATAAATTTATGGTCTGGGACTCTTTTGTGTTTTGTTGAACATCTAAAAGGTGACAGTAGAAGGACGCCTCCAAGGCCTTGGGTTCTTCCCGTTTAGGTCTAGAGTCCATCTGGAGTTAAGGTGTACATGAGATCTAACGCAGGGGTCAAACTTTAGTTCCTATAAGAAAAGTCATTAGGTTTAGTACCATTTATTTAAAAAATCCATCACTTGTCTCAATGTTACTGCTATCACTGTCATATATTATGTATTAAATAGTAGTTGAATATGGATACTCTTAGGGAATTTGTATCTTATCCCATTCGTCCATTTTTCCATTTCTGTACAAATAATAAGCTGTGATATTTGGTAGATGTCCCTAAATGCTTTTTCAAAATTTTCTTGACCCTTGATCCTTGACATACTTGTTAGAAATTTTAATGGACAACAAGTTTCCAGAGAAAATGACTCTTGGGATTTTTTCTGAAATTGAATTTTTTTTTATTAATTTAGTTTTTTTTATTAACTGAGAAATTATTTTCTCTCTGGTGCTGAGTTCTTAATTCTATGAACTTTCTATATGTGCATTTATTTCAGTCTAAATTGCTCAGTATAGTTTCACATTTCCTCCATAAATGTCAAACATATTAGATTTAGATTAATTTATAGATTTGGGCTAATCTAAAATAAATCTTATTGTATCTTATTTATAATTATTTATTACAATAACATAGGAATAATGTTTTGGAGGATAAAACTTTGATTCCTGGAAACTTCTGGGATCTTAGTTCTCTCAGTGGCTCTGCACTGGTTGGGGTCTTTTTTGCTTAGTAAAAAATGATGCTAGATGGGCTTCATATACTGTTTTTTATTTTCTCATCTAGAAGGATATACTACTTCCATTGTGTCTTACTCTTAAACATAATGATTGTGGTAGAATGTTTTGATAGTTAGGCTAAGAAATGTATCTTCATAATTTGCTAAGATTTTTGATTAAAATGTGTGCTGGATGCTATTAATTTTTTCTAATTGTAGGAAGTTGATAATAGAGTTTTTCCCCTCAAATCTGTTAACTCAATCCATTTTTTTGTATTAAATCATTTATACAGGTGTGGACTTAGATCACAATGAAGTTTTTAGAAACAGTGCTTTATATTATTTTACTTTCTTTTGCTAATTTATTTCTAGTATTTTATAAATCTGTCTTTATGAGCAAGCAGAGTCTAAACTTTTCCCTTATTGTGTAATTTTGGTATCAGTTTAAAGCTTGTGTACTGGGAACATCTGAGATTTTAATTCGTGCTGAGACCATGCATAAGATTTTCTTTGAAGTTTTTAGTAAAATCCAAATTCACCTACAAAACAACCTGATGATGTATTGGGAGTAGATTTTTAATACTATTTTAATTGAATTTTCTTGATGATTGTTAATAGAGCACTCAGAGCTTCTATTTATCCTCATAGCAATCTTGAAAATTCTAATGTTCCTACAAAGAATCCATTTCATTCTCAGTTTCCCAGTGTAGTTGTGTAAAGTTTCCAGAATGACCACTTCATTTTTCATAGTCATACACAAGCACAGAAAGTCCATGCAATGTAAGCATGAAATTATTTAAAAGCCATCTATCACCAAGTCTTAAGGAAACAGAATATGTCTAGCTCCTCAGAGCTCCAATTATGACTTCTTAACCACAGTCTTTTCCCTCTAGAAGTACCTCTATTCTGATTATGAAAATAATTTCCTTGATTTTATTTTTTTATAACTTACAAATACATGGATAAAATATAGAGAGGGAAGATTGTGTGTTCTTGAACTTTAGTAAATGGAATGTAGTGTATGTATTCTACTGTATCGTATCTCATTTACTCAACACAGAAATATCTTTTGTAATATGGGGGTTTTTTTTTCCAAACTTCTGGGATCTTAGTTCTGTTTTTTTTATTTTCTCATCTAAGAAGGATATACTACTTCCATTGTGTCTTACTCTTAAACATAATGATTGTGGTAGAATGTTTTGATAGTTAGGCTAAGAAATGTATCTTCATAATTTGCTAAGATTTTTGATTAAAATGTGTGCTGGATGCTATTAATTTTTTCTAATTGTAGGAAGTTGATAATAGAGTTTTTCCCCTCAAATCTGTTAACTCAATCCATTTTTTTGTATTAAATCATTTATACAGGTGTGGACTTAGATCACAATGAAGTTTTTAGAAACAGTGCTTTATATTATTTTACTTTCTTTTGCTAATTTATTTCTAGTATTTTATAAATCTGTCTTTATGAGCAAGCAGAGTCTAAACTTTTCCCTTATTGTGTAATTTTGGTATCAGTTTAAAGCTTGTGTACTGGGAACATCTGAGATTTTAATTCGTGCTGAGACCATGCATAAGATTTTCTTTGAAGTTTTTAGTAAAATCCAAATTCACCTACAAAACAACCTGATGATGTATTGGGAGTAGATTTTTAATACTATTTTAATTGAATTTTCTTGATGATTGTTAATAGAGCACTCAGAGCTTCTATTTATCCTCATAGCAATCTTGAAAATTCTAATGTTCCTACAAAGAATCCATTTCATTCTCAGTTTCCCAGTGTAGTTGTGTAAAGTTTCCAGAATGACCACTTCATTTTTCATAGTCATACACAAGCACAGAAAGTCCATGCAATGTAAGCATGAAATTATTTAAAAGCCATCTATCACCAAGTCTTAAGGAAACAGAATATGTCTAGCTCCTCAGAGCTCCAATTATGACTTCTTAACCACAGTCTTTTCCCTCTAGAAGTACCTCTATTCTGATTATGAAAATAATTTCCTTGATTTTATTTTTTTATAACTTACAAATACATGGATAAAATATAGAGAGGGAAGATTGTGTGTTCTTGAACTTTAGTAAATGGAATGTAGTGTATGTATTCTACTGTATCGTATCTCATTTACTCAACACAGTTTTTCAAAAAATTATCTCGGTTAATGTGTATAGTTATAATTTATAAATTTTCATTGCAGTGTAGCATTCTACTGTATACATACATCAAATTTTATCCATTTTACTATGAATGAACATTTGGATTATAGCAAGTGTTTGTGAACTACTAAGAATTTGGCTATAAATAGTCCTGCAAACACCTGCAAACCCAGAGCACATTGGTAAGTTTTAGGAAACATGTATTTTCAACTAGATGAGCTGGTGCCGGAAATGTTTTCCAAAGCAGGCAGAGAAATGCAGTCCCACCTACAGAGCACACTGCCCCCCACTGCTTCACACACTGTGGTACTGTTGACTTCTTACCTTCCGTCAATCTGATGGATGTGAACAGAAATCTAATCCTGATTTTAATTTGCATCTCCAAAATGACCAGCAAAATGTCTTACCTTCTACATATTTTATTGGCTCTTATTTAGATTTCATCTTTGTGAAATACCTACTCACATCCTTCACCTATATTTGTATTAGTTTATTTCTTCCTTATTCGTAGCAGTTTTGTTTTTTCTGTTTTTGTTTGTTTTTATACTTGAGACCCCATGGACTGTAGCTAGCCAGGCTTCTCTGTCCATGGAATTTTCCAGGAAGAATATTGGAGTGGGTTGCCATTTCCTTCTCCATTGGTAGCAGTTTTAATGCGTTACATATATTACAAAGTTTGCTTATATGTATTGACTTACCTCATTTATATTCTGCAACTTGTCTTCTAATTTTCTCTCTGTATCTTTTTTATGAAGGTTATTTTTAAGCAGTTCTAGTTTCATAGCAACACTTGGGGACGACAGAGAGGTTTTCCATATACCCCTACCCCCGTCATGCATAGTCTTCCCTGTAATCAACATTCCCCAGGAGAGAGTACATTTGTTACAATTTATGAACCTGTTTTGACACATCACAATCACCCAAAGTCCACAGTTTAGATCATGATTGGTTCACTTTGCTATTGTACTTCTTGTGGGTTTAGATAAATATAATATATAACATCCTAAAAGATGGTGCTATTAAAATGGTGCACTCAATATGCCAGCAAATTTGGAAAACCCAGCACTGACCACAGGACTGGAAAAGGTCAGTTTTCATTCCAGTCCCAAAGAAGGGCAATACCAAAGAATATTCACACTACTGAACAATTGTTCTCATTTCATACACTAGTAAGGTAATGCTCAAAATCCTTCAAGGTAGACTTCAACAGTATGTGAACAAAGAATTTTCAGATGTACAAGTTCAATTTAGAAAAGGCAGAGGAGTCAGAGATCAAATTGCCTACACCCATTGGATCATAGAAAAAAAATTCAGGAGAAACATCTACTTCTGCTTCATTGACTATCCTAAATCCACTGTGTGGTTCACAACAAACTATGGAAACTTCTTAGAGATGGGAATACCAGACCACCTTACCTGCCTCCTGAGAAACCTGTATGCAGGACAAGAAGCAACAGTTAGGACCAGACACGGAACAATGGACTGGTTCAAATTTGGGAAAGGAGAACATCAAGGCTGTATATTGTCACCCTGCTTGTTTAACTTATATGCAGAGTACATTATGCAAAATGCTGGGCTGAATGAATCACGAGGGAGAATCAAGAGGACAGGGAGAAATATCAGTAACCTCAGGGATGCAGATGACACAACCCTAATGACAGAAATTGAGGATGAACTAAAGAGCCTCTTGATGACGGTGAACAAGGAGAGGGGGAAAACTGGCTTAAAACTCAGAATTCAAAAAACAAAGATCATGGCATCCAGTCCCATCTCTTCATGGCAAATAGGTGGGAGAAAAAATGGAAACTGACAGATTTTATTTTCTTGAGTTCCAAAATCACTGAAGGGGGTGATTGTAGCCAAGAAATTAAAAGACACTTTCTCCTTGGAAGAAAAGCTATGATAAACCTAGACAAAATATTAAAAAGGAGAGACATCACCTTACTAACAAAGGTCCATTTAGTCAAAGCTATGGTTTTTCCAGCAGTCATTTATGGATGTGAGAGTAGGACCATAAAGAAGGCTGAGTGCCAAAGAATTGATGCTTTTGGATTACGGTGCTGCAGAAGACGCTTGAGAGTCCCTTGGACTGCAAAGAGATCAAACCAGTCAATCCTAAAGAAAATCAACCCAATCCTATGGTTTTATGGAAAAAGAGTCTCCTTACTGAGCCCACTCCAAGATCCCAAGGGCATTTATTATAATTAAGTATATATTTGAAAATTTCCTATCATAGTTTATATTATATATTTTATTATTTTTGTGGTTTTCTTTTTTACTATCTTATAAACTTATAATTTTTTAGTCTCCATTTTCCTCTTTACCACAATAATCTCTAATTTTTTATTTATTATTATTTTCATGGTCAACTTTAAATATTTAATATATCAATCTATAATTATGTATTAGCATCATAATCTCTGAGTTTTTCTCAGAAGACAAATTCCCTTTACCTTATCTCACTTCCAATAGTTTCCTTTGTTACTTTATGTTTTAGTGCAGTCTTGCTTATGAGTCCTAATTAATCATTATTTTTTGTTGTTGTAGCTTTATAGCAAATGCTTAATTAGCTTTACAACTATTTAAGTTGATAAGACATCCTTCTATTGAGTCCTTTTCATTTTTTGCTCCCTCTTTGGTACTCCTGTTTCCTGGAATCAAATTCCCCAAAGAACAATTTGAACATAAACTTTCATCTCAGGCTCTCCTATGTGAGGAAACCCAGGTCACGACATAATGATGGAAGAGAGGAATTGAAAGTTTGAGAGAAGAGTTGAGTTTTTAAATCACTCATGTGAACAAACTGCTGACTCCAGAAGCACAAAGTCCTCAGCACAGAGCTCGTAACAATGTGGGTGACCTGACTTCACGGTGACAGAAAGCACACCCTTGTGTGACTTCCGTAGCAAATTTCCATGGTCCCAGTGTGGGCCTAGAGAAGTCGGCAGCCGGTGTGACTAAGGCTGGGAGATTTTCCAAGAGCGTATGCTAGGCCAACCGTATGGTGGATGCAGAGCCCTTGAAGAGAGGTGGTGTGAATAATAAGCCGTGGCAAGTAAGCTGGTGAGAGGAGACTGAGGACAGGAAGAAGAAGCAGTGAAGAATGGGGAGAAAGTAGAGAGGTCCAGGGTCTAATGGTCTTAATGAGGGAGAAAATGCGTGTCACTGGTCTTTACTTACCCCAGAAAGTCCAGAACCAGAGCTGGAGGGACAGAGCGCGAGTGGGCGTGGCACCTGCCCATGGCCACAGGTGGGAGCAGGGGAGGCTGGAGGCAGGTCAGGCTCTCGCGAGATTGGCCGGTGCTGGGCGGCTGCCTGGGTAGCCGCTCTCAGCTTCCTCCCAGTGCACCGAGTCTCCTGATTTTCAGATCTCTCCTTTTGTTCTTGTTCCTCTGACATCTCAAGGCCTCACTGAATAATTTAGTGTTTAAACTTATTTTCACAGAAAGAAATTTTCAGCTGAGAAATCAAATTAGTAGTCAGGAAATTATGTAACTTTTCATACACTGTCTTTTTTCAAAAGGCCTCAAAATCTAAGAGAAAACAAAAGGCAACATATCTATTTTCTCAGAAGACAAATTCCCTTTACCTTATCTCACTTCCAATAGTTTCCTTTGTTACTTTATGTTTTAGTGCAGTCTTGCTTATGAGTCCTAATTAATCATTATTTTTTGTTGTTGTAGCTTTATAGCAAATGCTTAATTAGCTTTACAACTATTTAAGTTGATAAGACATCCTTCTATTGAGTCCTTTTCATTTTTTGCTCCCTCTTTGGTACTCCTGTTTCCTGGAATCAAATTCCCCAAAGAACAATTTGAACATAAACTTTCATCTCAGGCTCTCCTATGTGAGGAAACCCAGGTCACGACATAATGATGGAAGAGAGGAATTGAAAGTTTGAGAGAAGAGTTGAGTTTTTAAATCACTCATGTGAACAAACTGCTGACTCCAGAAGCACAAAGTCCTCAGCACAGAGCTCGTAACAATGTGGGTGACCTGACTTCACGGTGACAGAAAGCACACCCTTGTGTGACTTCCGTAGCAAATTTCCATGGTCCCAGTGTGGGCCTAGAGAAGTCGGCAGCCAGTGTGACTAAGGCTGGGAGATTTTCCAAGAGCGTATGCTAGGCCAACCGTATGGTGGATGCAGAGCCCTTGAAGAGAGGTGGTGTGAATAATAAGCCGTGGCAAGTAAGCTGGTGAGAGGAGACTGAGGACAGGAAGAAGAAGCAGTGAAGAATGGGGAGAAAGTAGAGAGGTCCAGGGTCTAATGGTCTTAATGAGGGAGAAAATGCGTGTCACTGGTCTTTACTTACCCCAGAAAGTCCAGAACCAGAGCTGGAGGGACAGAGCGCGAGTGGGCGTGGCACCTGCCCATGGCCACAGGTGGGAGCAGGGGAGGCTGGAGGCAGGTCAGGCTCTCGCGAGATTGGCCGGTGCTGGGCGGCTGCCTGGGTAGCCGCTCTCAGCTTCCTCCCAGTGCACCGAGTCTCCTGATTTTCAGATCTCTCCTTTTGTTCTTGTTCCTCTGACATCTCAAGGCCTCACTGAATAATTTAGTGTTTAAACTTATTTTCACAGAAAGAAATTTTCAGCTGAGAAATCAAATTAGTAGTCAGGAAATTATGTAACTTTTCATACACTGTCCTTTGTTATTATTTTGAGGAGCACTAATGAAATTTTATTTCTTTGCGCTTGACTCACAGAAATCAAAATTCCTAAGAGAAAAACAAAAGGCAACAAGTTTACCACTGGAGTTTAGATTTTAGAAGTTTCCTTAAAATCTTTTCTCTCTTTCTTTCTTCCTTCCTTCCTCCCTCTTTTCCCTTTTCTTTCTTTCTCAGAAATCAACACTTCAAAGTATGTTTTGGTTTCCATTTGTTTTTACAGTGGTAAATATTTTATTACTTAAAAAGGGGAGAAGTGTTTGTTCTTAATTGTTTTTGATTAAATATGCTAATTACATTTTTGGAATACTAATGACACACAGTACTTAATGTTTTAATAATGCAGTGAAATAAGCTGGCAAATATAACAACAAATTAACCTGAAATGGCTACATAGCTTTCCTCATTTTAAATTGTAATAATACAAAACAGAGGGGGAAAAAAATCAAAATTGTGTCATCTAATACGAAGGAAAAAAAAACTTTATTAAAGAATCTTGGCATTTTAATGTAAACAAATTCATTAAGAGCCTCCTGTTTTCTAGAACAACGACCTAGAGAACAACCAGCTAGTTGATTGTCTCTAATCCGTCCAAACTCATTCCACACAAATCAAAATACAACAGCATCTGGGGGATGCCCAAAGCCTCCCCATCCTCCTTTCATGGTCATGCTGATCGCCTGCACCCAGCACCCAGACCATGTCCTTGAGGGAGGCCTGGAACCCCACTCCCCTCCAGCCCCAGGCCGTCCGCCTAAAACCACAATGGGATGTCTTTTATAGCCATCAAAGCTATGTCACTGCCAGTGAGAAAGAGGAGAGGAAAACATCTTTGTCCAGAAGCCCCGTGGCATGAGTGGAGACTGGCATGGGTTTTTGATAGAAGAGCAGCTCTGTGGTTTAACCGCTCTCTTTGAATCTCTTAGATGTGGTCATGCCACCTTGGGGTCCTCTCCCCATTCAAGGCTGTGACCTGGTTGGCTGCAGAAGTTCCCGCCAGGGCAGGGGCTGATTGTGAAGCTGTTGATCTTCATCACACAACACACACATGTGCGTTCAGGGGAAGTGAACCTCACCACTGGGAAGGTGTTTTTAGAAAACATCAAGCCTGCCTCCCGTCAGCCTTCAGAGCCATGCCCCTGGCCAGCACAGTGTCTCCTTGTGTTTGGAAATCAGGAGGCACCTGACATCTAAAGAGTAGAGGCCAGGGATGCTTCTAGAAGTCCTGCGGTGCACGCAGCAAAGCATTCATCCCCAGAGTGAACAGCGTGGCAGTGTGAAAGTGAAAGTCAGTCCTGCAGTCGTATCAGATTCTTTGCGACCCATGGACCGGGGCCTACAGGCTCCTCTGCCTGTGGGATTTTCCAGGCAAGAGAACTGGAGTAGCCATTCATTCCCTTCTGCACGGGATCTTCCTAACCCAGGCCTGAACCCAGGTCTCCTGAATTGCAGGCAGATTCTTTGCTATCTGAGCCACTCGGGAAGCCCTGTTAAATTGCAGCATAGAAGAAGGAGGAGCCCAGTGAGTGACAGGGATGGGCGTGCGAAAATGCAGACCTGGACTCCACAGGACTGCTGAGCTATTTGCGTCAGCACTGAATTGCTAAGGAAGAGAAAGGGGGAAAGGAATGAGAGAAAGAGGGTGAGAGAGATGGGGCGGGGTCGGAGGGCAGAAGATCAACAGAGATTTGAGGCACGACAACAAACTGGCGCTTGTGGGTCGTATTTTGATCCTGATTTTAGCAATAAACTGTTAGACATTTATGAGGTTTCTGGGAAAATTTGAAACCTAGTTGGATGTTTAATGACAACATAGAATCATTGTAAAGTTTTTAGGTCAAAACCCTGACAATGTTATGAGTTTGAGATGTTCTTCCAAATATTCCAGAGTGGGGGATGTAAGGATACAGAGTATGGATGAGCTGGGACAACAATCGCTTAAATGATGTCTTGAACGATTGGTAGAGGAGAGTGATCTTATTCAACTTTCATAAAAGTCTGAAACTTTCCAGAGCTATTTCTTCTAAGGACATTCATGGCATACAAACTTCATGGAAACTCACCAGGTGGCTGGCGCTGTCCCTAGAGAATGGCCACCCCAGTGACAGCCCCATTGGAGACTGATGTCCACAGGCAGGAGGCCCGAGAAGAGACAGTCTGAGGCAGAGGCCCAGGGCTGGAGGCCAGGAGGCTCTGCGGAGGCGGCTGATTCTCCAGCCTCTCGTCTGCTCATCTCTGAAGTGGGACAGGGCAGGGGGAAGCCTCCTCTGGAAGCTCTGAGACTCCAGCAAGGCCACGGACACTGAGTCAGACTGACTCCAAAGCCTAGAGCTGAGCCCCCCTGAACTGAGCCAGGTGCTGGTGCTCAGAGGAAAGAGGCCGTGTGCCCCCTCGAGGGTCTTGCAGACACGCAGCCGTGTGAGCCCCGGGCTGGACAGGGACATGGATCCTGCACAGGGGGAGGGCTGGACCCGGGCCTAGCCTCCAGGCTGGTGCCCTGAGAGAGCTCCGGGAAGGCTGGACGGCTGTGTCTGAACGTGTGCTGAACCACAGTGACGTGTTTTTGGTCCCTGGAGGGGCCCTGGCAGCTGGGGTTCCGAGGGGCTCTCTCACTCTGAGAGAAAGGGCAGCTGAGGACGCCCCCGGGCTGCCAAGAGGCCCCATCAGGAATGGAAACATCTGGTCGGGCGGAGGCTGGGGTCTGGATGCAGGTGAACATCTGAGAAGGTCAGTTTGAGGCAGCTTGTGAGACACTAGTTAAAGTGGCCATTCTGCCCTGGGGAGAATTTTAGGCTCTGGTGAGATTTGGTCAGGCCTTCTATTAAGAAAGTCTTGAATATTTTTAAGAGGCTGTGGCGTAGGTGGCAGGGATGTGTGCAAGCTTTCTTTTTTTTTCTATAAAGAGTAAGGTAATAAAAATACAAGTCTTTGTAGGACCCATGTGGTCTCTGTCACATATTGTTCTTGAAATATTTTTTAGTCTTTCCCAAGTGTGAGGTCCACACAGCATCAGGTGATGGGACTGTAGCCTACTGACTCCAGACAGAAGTACAGGCACCGAGAATGGTCACTGCGGGGGATGTTTAGAGACCTGGTGACCCCCGCCCTCCCTTTAAATGGTCATTTCCTACAGTCCTCCTGGGCGCCCACCTGGCCTTGCCTCTCACCCAGGCCAGCCGTGGCCCCTGCACTGCCCAAAAGCTCGATTTGGAGAAAATCTCTGGTCCGTGGAGAGCGCCAATAACTCTTGAGTGAACGGAGAGTGCTTTGTGACCTCCGGCAGGTCACTGAGCATCCTGAGCCGCCATCCCCGCCTGTAAACATGAACAGATGCCCCGAGGCAGAGGTGATGTGGGGACTGCAGGCGGTCATGGCTCTAAAGCCCCAGGAACAGAGCCGGGGTTTCCCCGTCACAGCAGAGTCACAGTAACGGGCCCTGAGTGACCCTGGCAAGGGCCATCCTGGGCCGTCTCCAGGTGCCCAGGGCTCGCAGCGGCCGGGGAAGCAGAGGCTTGCTCATGGGCAGAGAACCGAGCACCCAGCGGACACTGTGTCCTGGCTGCCGGGCAGTGAGTCTGGACATCCTGCGTCTCAGTTTCTCCAGCG
This sequence comes from Tragulus kanchil, assembly GCA_022376925.1. NCBI lineage: Eukaryota > Metazoa > Chordata > Mammalia > Artiodactyla > Tragulidae > Tragulus > Tragulus kanchil. Next base: position 175,737,803 of record JAIOJX010000005.1, on the reverse strand, counting down.
GTCGTGTGAAAACGATGGTAAAAGTTCTGTCTCCCATGACAACTGACCAAGTTAATATTGGGAGCCCGGCGTGTAGCACAACCTGGAGCATTATAATGGCTGGACTCACGGAAACCACAGCTTCCTCTTAGCAGGGTTATAACTGGTGCAGAGTCACAGTCTTCAGGATTTGCCTGCCACCCTGCTGCCACCGAGGACCTGCTTGGTTGGCAGTGGCAGGACATTGGCAGCCTTGGCAGGGGGCAGATACTCAAGAGACACTTGCAAAACCGTGTGGACCAACTGGCACGTGGCTTCCATGACACCAACCTTGAGAGAGGTGGAGGTGGTCTTGCCGGGTGGGTGCAGGCGCCAGATCGGGTGACCAGTGCCTTCTATTAAGAAAGTCTTGAATGTTTTTAAGAGGCTGTGGCGTAGGTGGCAGGGATGTGTGCAAGCTTTCTTTTTTTTTCTATAAAGAGTAAGGTAATAAAAATACAAGTCTTTGTAGGACCCATGTGGTCTCTGTCACATATTGTTCTTGAAATATTTTTTAGTCTTTCCCAAGTGTGAGGTCCACACAGCATCAGGTGATGGGACTGTAGCCTACTGACTCCAGACAGAAGTACAGGCACCGAGAATGGTCACTGCGGGGGATGTTTAGAGACCTGGTGACCCCCGCCCTCCCTTTAAATGGTCATTTCCTACAGTCCTCCTGGGCGCCCACCTGGCCTTGCCTCTCACCCAGGCCAGCCGTGGCCCCTGCACTGCCCAAAAGCTCGATTTGGAGAAAATCTCTGGTCCGTGGAGAGCGCCAATAACTCTTGAGTGAACGGAGAGTGCTTTGTGACCTCCGGCAGGTCACTGAGCATCCTGAGCCGCCATCCCGCCTGTAAACATGAACAGATCCCCCGAGGCAGAGGTGATGTGGGGACTGCAGGCGGTCATGGCTCTAAAGCCCCAGGAACAGAGCCGGGGTTTCCCCGTCACAGCAGAGTCACAGTAACGGGCCCTGAGTGACCCTGGCAAGGGCCATCCTGGGCCGTCTCCAGGTGCCCAGGGCTCGCAGCGGCCGGGGAAGCAGAGGCTTGCTCATGGGCAGAGAACCGAGCACCCAGCGGACACTGTGTCCTGGCTGCCGGGCAGTGAGTCTGGACATCCTGCGTCTCAGTTTCTCCAGCGGTCGTGTGAAAACGATGGTAAAAGTTCTGTCTCCCATGACAACTGACCAAGTTAATATTGGGAGCCCGGCGTGTAGCACAACCTGGAGCATTATAATGGCTGGACTCACGGAAACCACAGCTTCCTCTTAGCAGGGTTATAACTGGTGCAGAGTCACAGTCTTCAGGATTTGCCTGCCACCCTGCTGCCACCGAGGACCTGCTTGGTTGGCAGTGGCAGGACATTGGCAGCCTTGGCAGGGGGCAGATACTCAAGAGACACTTGCAAAAACGTGTGGACCAACTGTCACGTGGCTTCCATGACACCAACCTTGAGAGAGGTGGAGGTGGTCTTGCCGGGTGGGCGCAGGCGCCAGATCGGGTGACCAGTGCCTCGTTGGCCACAGACATTCCAGGGACCGGCATAGAAAATCCTGGGTCCCGGGAAACCATCAGCTTCAGGCAAACCGAGAAAACCCTGCGAAGTGATGGGAAGAGAGCTTTCTGAGACGACAAGACCCAGCCCGGTCCAGAGCGGCTTCCGCTGCCTCCCCGGGCGGGCTGCAGGTGGTGGTCCCTCTCAGCGCCTGGGTGGCAGGGCTCCAGTGACCAGTCCTTCCCAGTAGACTCTGCCCACTGTGCCCCCACGGCTCTGACTCCCATGGCCTGGCTCCAGCAGTTTATGAGGATTTCTGATCTTATTCTAGATAAATATTTATTTCGATTCTGAATAGTGTCCCCTTTTCTTTAAGAAGACTTCCCTGACATTCGGTCTCCAAAAACCTGATTGGCCTCTGCGTCGAGGCCAGGGGTCATATCCTTGCACTTGAGAGCTGGTCTGGGGCCTGGCCTGGCCTGGACTTTTCAGGAGCAGTGCCCATGCCCAGGGCTTTCGAGAGTCTGTGTGAGAGGAGGTATGCAACGTCTCCACGTCAAAATTACAGACGTATTGGGGTGAGACATAAAGGTTCCTTTCTCGTATTCATTCTCTTTGGCTGTTCAGAGCCCCCAGTGAAAAAGGTCAAAGCGTTTAAAACCTCAGCCCCAGTGAAGCCAGTCTGGGCGAGATGGGCCGAGGGGGCTCGCGGCTCGGCTGCAGGGAACACCGGGAGCCCACGGGCTGAGCACGGTCCAGGGACGGGCCTCCTGAAAGCTCCCATTCTTACACAGGGCCCGCTACAACTGACCAAGTTAATATTGGGAGCCCGGCGTGTAGCACAACCTGGAGCATTATAATGGCTGGACTCACGGAAACCACAGCTTCCTCTTAGCAGGGTTATAACTGGTGCAGAGTCACAGTCTTCAGGATTTGCCTGCCACCCTGCTGCCACCGAGGACCTGCTTGGTTGGCAGTGGCAGGACATTGGCAGCCTTGGCAGGGGGCAGATACTCAAGAGACACTTGCAAAAACGTGTGGACCAACTGTCACGTGGCTTCCATGACACCAACCTTGAGAGAGGTGGAGGTGGTCTTGCCGGGTGGGCGCAGGCGCCAGATCGGGTGACCAGTGCCTCGTTGGCCACAGACATTCCAGGGACCGGCATAGAAAATCCTGGGTCCCGGGAAACCATCAGCTTCAGGCAAACCGAGAAAACCCTGCGAAGTGATGGGAAGAGAGCTTTCTGGAGACGACAAGACCCAGCCCGGTCCAGAGCGGCTCCCGCTGCCTCCCCGGGCGGGCTGCAGGTGGTGGTCCCTCTCAGCGCCTGGGTGGCAGGGCTCCAGTGACCAGTCCTTCCCAGTAGACTCTGCCCACTGTGCCCCCACGGCTCTGACTCCCATGGCCTGGCTCCAGCAGTTTATGAGGATTTCTGATCTTATTCTAGATAAATATTTATTTCGATTCTGAATAGTGTCCCCTTTTCTTTAAGAAGACTTCCCTGACATTCGGTCTCCAAAAACCTGATTGGCCTCTGCGTCGAGGCCAGGGGTCATATCCTTGCACTTGAGAGCTGGTCTGGGGCCTGGCCTGGCCTGGCCTTTTCAGGAGCAGTGCCCATGCCCAGGGCTTTCGAGAGTCTGTGTGAGAGGAGGTATGCAACGTCTCCACGTCAAAATTACAGACGTATTGGGGTGAGACATAAAGGTTCCTTTCTCGTATTCATTCTCTTTGGCTGTTCAGAGCCCCCAGTGAAAAAGGTCAAAGCGTTTAAAACCTCAGCCCCAGTGAAGCCAGTCTGGGCGAGATGGGCCGAGGGGGCTCGCGGCTCGGCTGCAGGGAACACCGGGAGCCCACGCGGCTGAGCACGGTCCAGGGGACGGGCCTCCTGAAAGCTCCCATTCTTACACAGCCGGGCGGCCCGGCCTCTCCTGCCTGACTTCTGGGGCACCCGAGGTGTTTGCAAGGTGCCGAAAGAAAAGACACACTCTGCTCATGGTCGTAAAAACGGGCGTTTTATGGAGCGCCCCCTGTGATGCGGTTACAAGGCAAACACTCCCACGGCCCGGGTCGTCCCCTGCTGGCCAGAGCCCTTTTGTGGATGATCCTCCAAGTCTCGGGCTCCCCAGGGGACCCGACACGCCTGCTGAGAGAGAGAGAGCAGCCACGTCACGTGACCTCAACAGACCCCCATGGATGTGCCGGGGAGGCTGGGCAGCCCCAGGGCTGTGCCCGGAGTGGGGAGGGAGGAGGAATGGGGGGCTATCCCAGGGAGGGGACTCAAGGACGCATTTGACTCTGTGCCTTGTCCACGGAAGCCATGAATGAACATCAAAGCAGCAAATGCAGTGGCCCCCAGGCCTCAGTTTCCCTGCAGGTCAAGATCTCTGGGAAGCAGAGACCGAGATGTGTGTAGGTTCACTGGGGAGCAACAGATATAAAAGGGAAGAAAGAGATATAGAACTGGGCGGAGGGATAACAGATCCTGACTCAGAACTGACCACGTCTCAGCCCAGGGGACTCCAGAGCAGGGACTCAGCCCTGGGCGGAAACAGCCCGGCCCTTGTCCTGTCGCCTTGCCTGGAGTGTGGCTGAGCGCACCTCCGGAAACACATCACCCAAGCCTTAAGGAGGAGGCTGAGTCTGAAGGGAGCGCTGGGGGCTGCTGGCGAAGCACACACCTCCCGGCTGCTCGGGGGTCCTTCCTGGAAGAGGGAACGGCGATGGAGCCGTGTCTGCCATGGAGTGAGAACTTCCTGTCATAGTGGGCTTTAAGATGAGGGAAATAGCACCTACAATGCACCTGGCCCAGGAAGAGCCCTCGGGACAGACAGACGTTGGCCGACTGACGCACAAACAGCAGCGCATCCTAGAGACAAGAAGCCCCAGACACACTGTCACAGTTACAGGGCTCTTAGCACCAGTTAACAAGAAGAGCATCATTTTAGACGAAGGTCCAGGGGACGGGCCTCCTGAAAGCTCCCATTCTTACACAGCCGGGCGGCCCGGCCTCTCCTGCCTGACTTCTGGGGCACCCGAGGTGTTTGCAAGGTGCCGAAAGAAAAGACACACTCTGCTCATGGTCGTAAAAACGGGCGTTTTATGGAGCGCCCCCTGTGATGCGGTTACAAGGCAAACACTCCCACGGCCCGGGTCGTCCCCTGCTGGCCAGAGCCCTTTTGTGGATGATCCTCCAAGTCTCGGGCTCCCCAGGGGACCCGACACGCCTGCTGAGAGAGAGAGAGCAGCCACATCACGTGACCTCAACAGACCCCCATGGATGTGCCGGGGAGGCTGGGCAGCCCCAGGGCTGTGCCCGGAGTGGGGAGGGAGGAGGAATGGGGGGCTATCCCAGGGAGGGGACTCAAGGACGCATTTGACTCTGTGCCTTGTCCACGGAAGCCATGAATGAACATCAAAGCAGCAAATGCAGTGGCCCCCAGGCCTCAGTTTCCCTGCAGGTCAAGATCTCTGGGAAGCAGAGACCGAGATGTGTGTAGGTTCACTGGGGAGCAACAGATATAAAAGGGAAGAAAGAGATATAGAACTGGGCGGAGGGATAACAGATCCTGACTCAGAACTGACCACGTCTCAGCCCAGGGGACTCCAGAGCAGGGACTCAGCCCTGGGCGGAAACAGCCCGGCCCTTGTCCTGTCGCCTTGCCTGGAGTGTGGCTGAGCGCACCTCCGGAAACACATCACCCAAGCCTTAAGGAGGAGGCTGAGTCTGAAGGGAGCGCTGGGGGCTGCTGGCGAAGCACACACCTCCCGGCTGCTCGGGGGTCCTTCCTGGAAGAGGGAACGGCGATGGAGCCGTGTCTGCCATGGAGTGAGAACTTCCTGTCATAGTGGGCTTTAAGATGAGGGAAATAGCACCTACAATGCACCTGGCCCAGGAAGAGCCCTCGGGACAGACAGACGTTGTTGGACTGAATCACAAACAGCAGGGCTTCCCGGAGACAAGAAGCCCCAGACACCACTGTGGGAAACCGGAGCCAGTTACAGGGAGCTCTTAGCACCAGTTAACAAGAAGAGCATCATTTTTAGACGAAGGCTTCTCTTCAGCTCTTACTGTTAGCAGCTTCCTGAAATGCCGATGGCCCACTTCTGTCTGAGCACAGGCAGGGTAAAGAACCCCTGTGCCCCTCGGCCCTGCCGGCCCCCACCCAGCTCAGGTACGCGGAGCTCTCCCCACTCCAGGCACCCCTCCCCAGTGCCCCCGTGAGGCACACTGCCCTTTGCAGGCCAGGTGTGCGGCCAGTGCTGAGGGACCAAGGCTCCTGCCACCGTCTCCTCGGCTGTGTCCCCAGGGCCTGCCAGGTACAGGTAGCTGACAGATATTTCTTGACTTGAAGTGATCCCCACTGAAACTTGCAAACAGTTCTAGCTGCTCAGAACATCGCTGACTCTGAGACAGGGCAAACAAGGACCTTCAGATTCAGAGGCAGAAATCCCCACAGCAAAATCATTAACTAAAAATGAAAAAGCAATCTTTCTTTAGCCTGCTAAAGGCCGTCGCCCCGAAACCAATAGCAGACATTGCGCTTGACTGTGGAACGTGGGTGCTCCGCCGTCAGAGCCATGAGGAATGCCCGCCCAAGGGCACAGCTTCTCCTTATCGCGTGTTATCCTTTATGAGCCTAACAACAAGGAAAAGAAACAGCAGTACAGATGCTGAAAGAAAGGACAGAATTCTCACTCTTTGCCCAGTTAGAAAGTCTGAAATTTATCAACAAAAACTAGCATTACTGTTAACAAGGAGTTTTTCTATTACTTTTGTACTGAGCCATTTTTCTTGGTCTTTTTTCACATGCTGATCATAGATAGAGGTGAACTCAGAGCCGATCGCTGCAGCTGTGCTAGCTTCCTGAGGAACACATAAGAAAATCGCCTCACTGGAGAACACAGAATAATGTAACCGCAGTGAGCCAAAGGTCTTTGTCTCTCATGGGCATGGCCCAGGTGAGGTGGAGAGGGTGGGGAAACGGGCGCGCTCGCGCGGTCGGGCAGTGCAGGTTGGTATGACTGGGAATGAGTACCGAGAGTCCTTGGTACCTGCACATTGCACTTCGGCGTTGACCAGCATCCAGTTGTGAATCCTTGAAGGTGAAAACAAACAGATGCCAAAGTCTGACCATCAGGGTCTTGAGAATACGTGGTTTGGATATCCTCCGGGGTCCTGGAGCCAATCCCTGCAAATACCAAGGGCTGACTATATTTTATCATCTAGCACTTGTAGGAATCTTTCCTACAGAAAGGTTGACATGTGTCTGTGACTACACAGATGTAGGACACCACTGGAATCACATGTGGAAAAGCAGATACTTCAATGAACATATGTTTTAGATGCCGTGGAGCTGTGGGATTGGTGTGCTCAGTTACGTGTCAGCGCTCTGGAGCACATGCACCCAGAGCCGGTGCTCGGCAGCGAGAGAGGCCACGGCAATGGGGGGCCCACACAGGCCAGAGAATAGAAATGGATGAAAATAAATGGATACGAAATGAACGAAAAGAGGCCAAGCTCTTTTTGTTAAAAACTGAAGTTGGTTTTATATATATGTGTGTGTGTGTGTGTGTGTGCAGATATATATATATATGTACACATAGACATAGACATACACATAGACGTAGACATGTGCATAGACAGACAGGTTTCCTCTGGTGGCTCGGAGGCACAGTACTCGCCTGCAGTGCAAGAGCCACGGGAGACATGGGTCAAATCCCAGAATCAGGAAGATCCGCTGGAGGAGGGCGTGGCCGCCCGCTCCAGTAGTCTTCCTTGGAGAATCCCAGGGACAGGGAGCCTGGCGGCCGCCGCCCACAGGGTCACACAGAGTGGGACTAAGCACACACGCACCCGCAAATCGATACGGGTGCATACATCCACACTCCAATCAAACAATATTCCTAGCAACTGAGAAGACCTTCCTGTTCCCCCAGTGGCTGCCGCCCAAGGGTAACCACTGAGTGGACTTCTAAGGGCATAGGTTACTTTTGTCTGTTTTGGGTCATTAAAAACATAGAATCAAACAGGGTGTATTCCTTTGAACTGGTTAATTCACTCCACGGTATGGTAGAATTTTGTTGCATGTATTTGTTTATGGTTTATTTTAATGGCGGTGTATTATTCCACTGTGTGGGAAAAAAAGCCCCCGCGTGTTTTTGCATCCCGCCCCCCCACCAAAAGTGAAGCAGTTCTATCTGGCCTGATGGAAAAGAGGTCCACAATGTTTTTTAAATATTAAAAATCAAAACAGATGGCACAAGAATATGTCTTGGCATGACTTCGGTTTTGTTTAGACTATGTAACATATGCACATACAGCTGTGTGTGTGTGTGTGTGTGTGTGCGTCATGCCTACGTACATGTCAGAGAAACATAAAGTCTGGAAGGCTACATGTCTGCATATCAATAGCTGCTGTTGCTAGGCTTTGGGGGCTGGAACTTGTTTTGTATGCACGGTTTTGTTGTTTAAATTACTGTTTGAAAATCGACTGTATTTCCTTTTTTTACAAAAGTGTGACCAATAACTAAACACATTAGTCTGCATGAACTTTGTCTTCTTTGATTTTTAATGAATTTGACAGAGCTAAGTTCTTGATGTCGCTTGTTTTGGTGTCTGCTGTTATTCTGGTTTATCATTTATTTGCTTATTTTATTAAGCTTTAGCCTCTTTTATTGTTTATTTATTTATTTTCATCCATTTTTACTCTCTGGCCTGTGTGAGCCTCCCATTGCAGTGGTCTGTCTCGCTGCCGAGCACCGGCTCTGGACACATGCGCTCCAGGGCGCTGGCTCATAACTGGACACACCAGCCCAGCCGCTCCGCGGCACGTGGGATCTTCCCGGGCCAGGGATCGAACCAGCGCCCCTTGCACTGCAAGGCGGACTCTCTACCCCCTGGACCTCCAGGGAAGCCCTGTTTGCTTCTTTCTTTCATGCCTTGCCTTTTCTCTGATACGCGGGCTCTGAGGGGACAGTCATTGGAGGAGCCGGGGCGTCCGCTGTCAGCTGCCCCAAGGAAGTCTGCAGTGAGGGAGGTGGGGGGGCCTCCGTCCCTCCCCGCACTCGCCCCCCCCGATCCAGCCACACTCAGCAACCCCCAACCTGTCCTTGCACAGTGGCCTCCCAGGGCCAGCCTGGCTGCTCAGAGGCTGGAGGCAGCTCCAGTCAGTGGAGGGCCGGCTCAGGACTGCTTGGGATCCCTGTGGGGCGGTGGGGGGGCTCTGCACTCGCCGAGGGGCAGGAACGTTGGGGTCCTCCGGCTCTTGTGACTCTTTATAGTGAAACGTAAAGCAGCAAAGAAAAAGCAGATTTGATAAAATTTTGCTAAGTGGGAAAGCGAGTAAGGGTAATATTATATAATATCATAGTAATAAATATACAGTATAAATAATAAAATGCAATATATAGTATGTTATACATTCATTATATATCAGTATACATTAATATGTCAATTATTCCACAAGTATAGGTAGTTGAGGCAGCTCTACTTATTAAATAACGTGTTTCTTTCTCCCAAGTTGAAACACAAGTTTATATTATGTTAAATCACCATATACAGGAATCGAGTCTTATTTATTTCTTGAACTGATTATCTAGCACTTACCTAATGTTTAGTCAATGTAGGCAATCTTCTAAGTGCTTTAAAAATATTAACTTATCTATTCTTTAAACCACTATATTATTGGATTCTCTAATGAATTTAACTTCTTTGTTTTCTTTTCCTCCTTTGTCCTCCCAAGGTGATTTAAATGCAGCCCAGTTTATAATCTTTTCTGATTATCTGTGATAAGGGAAGTATTTCCTCCCCACAGTATTCCTTTTTCAAATGTTTCTCAGCTACTGTCTGATAACATGTTCTTTTTTTCCACCATTTTTCACCATTTCTGGAGACTTGACTCACCTTTGATACAGCGTCTTCATGCCAACTGTAGCACTGGTAAGTCTTGGCATTGGTATTCAGCCTTGTAGCAAGCCTCCAGGCCAGGTGAGAGGCCCTCGCCACGGCCCCAGGCCCCTCCCAGCTGAGGCCCACTGCCGTGGCCAGGCCTGGCCGAGCCTCAGCCTCCTGCTAGCAGAATCACAGAGCAGGCGATCTACTGTGTCAGACTTCCCTTATGCCAGCCCATGTCTGTGAGGTTCATTTATGTGTAGTTCCCTTTCATTCCATAGTGCAAAAGTTCTACAACTTAATCACCCATTCTTCTTCCGATGAACATTTGGGCTGTTTCCAGTTCGAGGCTATTACAGAGAAAGCTGCTTGGAACCCACCAGTGCCTGTCTTTTGGCGAACATGCTCATTTCAGTTGAGTACGTACCTAGAATTCCTGGGCCAGGCTCTCTGTATACGCTTAGCTTTAGTAGACTCAACCACATCGTTTCTCTCTCTTTTTAATTTTTGGGAGGGAGGGAGGGAGGTTGGGGAGGGAGTGGGGTGGGCGGGCCACTTCTATTGGTCTTTTATTTATCTATTCTCATCCATCTTTGTTCTTTGGCCTGTCACATCGTTTCTTGACACAGAATTTCAAAACGGAAGCTACAGGTCAGCCCATAGCAAATAATGAATACTTTTGTCTACTTTTTTTTATCTTTGCCCCCAAACATTGGAAATATTATCTCAGTTTTTTTCTTCTAAAAGCCTAAACATTTTAGTTTTAACACTGACTCGATTGTCCTTTACAAATTAGTCTTTATGAATCATGTAAGGCAGTGGCGAGGCTGTGTTTCACCAGCACATGTACTGAACAAGACCCTCTTTCCCCCAGTGAATTGCAATAGGGACTGTGTCATAAGTCAGGTCACAAGTCAATCCATTTGTTTGTCCTTGTACAGACACCACATTGCTGTAATCAGTGCAGCTTTATAGAAAGTCTTGATATTTTATAGTGGAAGAAACACTGTGGTCTCCTCCTTCCTTCTTCTGTCGTGCTACCGCAATTATCCTGGGTCCTTGACAGTTCTGCAAATATTCCACATAGACTTTTACTTACCATTTTCATTCTTCAATCATCTTCATGCCAACTGTAGCAAGTCTTGGCATTGGTATTCAGCCTTGTAGCAAGCCTCCAGGCCAGGTGAGAGGCCCTCGCCACGGCCCCAGGCCCCTCTCAGCTGAGGCCCACTGCCGTGGCCAGGCCTGGCCGAGCCTCAGCCTCCTGCTAGCAGAATCACAGAGCAGGCGATCTACTGTGTCAGACTTCCCTTATGCCAGCCCATGTCTGTGAGGTTCATTTATGTGTAGTTCCCTTTCATTCCATAGTGCAAAAGTTCTACAACTTAATCACCCATTCTTCTTCCGATGAACATTTGGGCTGTTTCCAGTTCGAGGCTATTACAGAGAAAGCTGCTTGGAACCCACCAGTGCCTGTCTTTTGGCGAACATGCTCATTTCAGTTGAGTACGTACCTAGAATTCCTGGGCCAGGCTCTCTGTATACGCTTAGCTTTAGTAGACTCAACCACATCGTTTCTTTTTTCTTTTTTTAATTTTTTGGGGAGGGGGAGGGGGTGGGGGAGGTTGGGGAGGGAGTGGGGTGGGCGGGCCACTTCTATTGGTCTTTTATTTATCTATTCTCATCCATCTTTGTTCTTTGGCCTGTCACATCGTTTCTTGACACAGAATTTCAAAACGGAAGCTACAGGTCAGCCCATAGCAAATAATGAATACTTTTGTCTACTTTTTTATCTTTGCCCCAAACATTGGAAATATTATCTCAGTTTTTTTCTTCTAAAAGCCTAAACATTTTAGTTTTAACACTGACTCGATTGTCCTTTACAAATTAGTCTTTATGAATCATGTAAGGCAGTGGCGAGGCTGTGTTTCACCAGCACATGTACTGAACAAGACCCTCTTTCCCCCAGTGAATTGCAATAGGGACTGTGTCATAAGTCAGGTCACAAGTCAATCCATTTGTTTGTCCTTGTACAGACACCACATTGCTGTAATCAGTGCAGCTTTATAGAAAGTCTTGATATTTTATAGTGGAAGAAACACTGTGGTCTCCTCCTTCCTTCTTCTGTCGTGCTACCGCAATTATCCTGGGTCCTTGACAGTTCTGCAAATATTCCACATAGACTTTTACTTATCAATCTATGCTTTTATGTTTGTCTTCATCTATGAAAATTTTCACTGATCAATTTTCATACAAGTGAACAAAACCCAGTTGATTAAACTTTCATGGATGCTAAGAAACACTTTGGAGAAAAATGAACATAATAACAACATTAAGTCATTTAATCTATGAACATGGCAGCTCTCTCTTTTCGAGTCTTATTTAATTTGTTTTGGTAATATTTTATAGTTTCCTGACTTACGTATCTTTAAAAAAAGATATGGAGATCTTTCAAAAAATTATCCATAGATACTTGTTATTTACAATTGTAATTTGAGGGCTTCCCAGGTGGTTCTAGTGGTAAAAAGCTCACCTGGGAATGCAGGAGACATACGAGATATGGGTTCAACCTCTGGGTTGGAAAGATCTCCTGGAGAAGAAAATGGCAGCCCACTCTAATATTCTTGCCTGGAAAATTCTATGGGCAGAGGAGCCTGATGGGCTCCAGTCCATGGAATCACAGAGACATGACTGAGCACACATTCACTACAGGCTATACTAGCTAATATTTCTATAGTATAGTTTTTGTCTATTGTTTCACACTCGGCATTTCTGTGTCTTTTTATTTAAAATGTTAACAACACTGAGAAACAAGGGACCAACTTTGCACCCTAGACATAAGATACTTGCAGTATAGAAAATTAAGCATGAAAAAGAACTCTTTTAAGAATGCCATATGAGACCTGTTTGAGGAAAAGATTGAATGTATTTCTGTTAACCTCAGGAACTAAAGAGGCTGACCGTATGTGACAATCTTCCATCATAGAAGGGGGTTTCCAAATGCAGAGGGGACCACTCTTTGGAGAATAAGAGGAGCAGGGAACACAGAAAGCCTAGAAAAATGCTGAAATAAGAGTACAAGACAGGAAGAGGCTGGTCCTCGGGCTCCAGACAGACTATTGTATTCTTTCCTAGAGTGTGAGCCAAGCTGAGTTCTATGACTAGTGTCCATTGACCACCTGTCTCCCTGGGAGGATCGCTGTTTGTAACTGTCATTCTCTTTATTGGCACACTGGGCAGGCTGCAGTATCTCAGTGGGGAAATGCTAGTCTTCTCACCCTTCTAAGAGAGAAAGGCAGACCTCCGCTGCTCATCCTCTGAGAGACAGAGGAGGAAGACCCCTGATCCCATGTCTCCTTTATCTCCCAGATTCAAGGGTGGAGAGACCCCAGTCTACGCATCTTGGAGCGTCTCCCTGGACCAATGTGTACAATGAGCCAGCCAATCAGAGCTGAGATGCTGGTCCTCCAAGGAACATTTGACACCACTGGCCAAGCTCTTTCCAGGGTTTTCTTGCTTCAATTCTCCCTCTAACAAGACAATCCAGACTCTTGCCAATCTTGGAAACAGGAAACCCTACATTGCTCCACCAACCAGAAATCCACAGCTGCCCTTGGTCCCTAAGGTCACTGCTTGGCAGAAAGCCGTGGCAGCCTCGCCCTGAGTGGAGGACTAGAAAGTCCTGTTCAAGATTCTAACTCCACAAAGCCGTGTGTAGTTTCTAAATTGAACTGACCCTCTTGTGACTTGAAAACTGCTCACATATATTACCTGAGAATAGGGATTTTCTATTCCCTATGATTTCATTATATAAAACATGGCTAAGGCCATTATCAACTGGGCTACAATTTGTTCCTCTATTTGACTTCCCTTTGGAAGCACCTGTGTCTGATAAAGGTTTTGGACATTGTCAGCCACTTTCAAGGGCCTCCTAAGTGGCACTAGTGGCAAAGGACCCTCCTGCCAATGAAGGAAACTTAAGAGACACAGGTTTGATCCCTGAGTTGGGAAGATCCCCTGGAGGAGGGCAAGGTGACCCGCTCTAGTATTCTTGCCTGGAGAATCCCATGGACAGAGGTCCCTGGCAGGCTGAATCATAGGGTCACAAAGAGCCGGACACAACTGAAAAGACTTAACTACACACACATGTACAGCCACTTACACACACTTTTTCCTGATCTCCCACCCAGCCTTAGGGCTTGAACATCCTGGAGTTGTGTTTCTTAGGAAGAAAGGCAAGGAGATGCCCCGCACTACGTGTTTGGCATGTGCTGGGCTGCAGGCATCCTCAGAGTAAGCTCCCTGTCCCCTTCAGAGGGTTTCAAACCCCTTCTGCTCCTGCCCTGGGTACCTGGGAGGCCAGTGTCCCTCTGGGGCATGGTGGCTGGCAATCCACATCACCAGTTCACTTGAAGGAACATAACTCTCTGGAAGCTGTAGAAAGGGTGATCTATCTGTGACTTCCTAGTGCATGAATTCCAATGACCTTGAGATGGTCACATGGCCTCAGTGATGAAAGACTATCATTCATTTTCCTCATTTCCTGAGACTCATGGACGGACTGTGAATGTGATCTTTTCATTACCCATAAGGACATCAGATCTGATCCAATAAGGACATCAGACATCAGATCCCAGAAATGTCCCAGGCTACTCCTGGGCTACGGAGGTGCCCAGCTCAAGGATGAACATGGAGAACAGAATCCTCTTCAGATATAGGTGCCTATATTTAGCTAAATTAACATTAAATACATTGAAAATGAAATTCTTCGCTCCACCAGCCACCCTTCATGTGCTCACCAGCCACACGTGGAGGACGTGGGAGGAGTGGGCCTAGACAGTGCAGGCAGAGACCTCACCATCCTCGCGAGAAGTCTGTTCACCGGGTGGCCCTAGACACGAGGCGCCTCTCTGTCCACACGCCAGCATGACATTCTGACCCAGACAAGACACCCACCATGTGAGATGTCCAATTGTCTGTCTCCCCTCCAGCCTAGAAAAAAAAATGTGGAACCAGATCTCTCTTTCCTGTGACTGGACACCATCCTCAGTCAGTGGAAAGTAGAGTCGGCGGGTGGGGTGTCTGATATTGGGTCCAATAGACTGGAGTCAAGCAAAGAAAAGGAATTATGGTGAGTTGTTGTTCAGACGCTAAGTTGTGCTTGACTCTTGTGACCCCATGGACTGTAGCCCACCAGGCTCCTCTGACCATGGGATTTTCCAGGCAAGAATACTGGAGTGGGTTGCCATTTCCTCGTCCAGAGGTTCTTCCCAATCCAGGGATCAAGCCTGTATCTCCTGTTTTGGCAGGCTGATTCTTTACCACTGAGCATCAAACAAGGTCAAATGGGAACACTTGGTAATAAGCTGGATCAAATGCACACACTTTTTAAAAGGCTGGATTTATGCCAAGCCACCTGCCCAGCCTGTGAAACCTGGGTGAGTTAAGGCCATGTGCACCATCAGAGAAGGAGCTAGAAATGATAAGATCCACCAGGTGGGATTTAAAAGCCAGATACGTAGATTATGTGACTTTATTGTGAATGTATTATAAGCCAAAAAAAAAAAAAAATTTAAACTATTGTGTGGGGCTGCGTTATTGTGTCAGTGCTACTTCAGCGGATCCGTAGAAACCGGGTAGTTCACAGAACAGAGAGTCACTGTGCCCCAGCCTCAGACCCTCTATGCTCACGGTGTCAGCGGGGCTGGCCCCCCTCTAGAGGATCTGGGGAGCATCCCTCCCACCCCTTCCAGCCTCCAGAGGCGCCACGTGTTCCTTGGCTTGCGGCCACACTCCTCTATTTCTCTTCCTGGCTTCACACAGCCTTTTCCTCTCTGGTCGGTTATGAAGACACTTCTCACTGGCTTTAGGGTCCCCGGAATACTTTTGGATAATCTCATTTCACCATCCTTAATTTAATCAGCTCTGCAAAGACCTCTCTTAAAAATAGGATCACATTCACCATGTCAGACGTTTGTACATGTTTGTGTATTTGGAAGGGCTACCACTCAATTCAACTTTGCACTAGTGAATGATAATACATATCTTTATACAGATAAAGTGATAAGAGGAATTTGCAGATGTTTTTTGTGTGAATCAATCTTAAAATGAACTGATTATATGAGCCTTTAACCAAGCAATGGCTAACTAACTTTAACCAGCTCTGCTATCACGAAGACACGGGTGTCATCACTGTGGCGAATAAGGAAGGCCTTCTTGCCTGGGTTTCCGGAACATCCCAGAACAGCAGAAACTGCCTCACAGCAGGCTCGCGTTCTATAAGCACGCCCGTCAAGACGCTGACCATCTTTTCTCAGGCAGAAGGTGCAGATGACCTTAAAAATGCTCCATGCACAGACGCAGCAGTGCCTCGGTGTCATGACGCCGACAGAATTGGGGTGGGGGTCAGTGTTACTATGGGGTTCATCTCAGAATTGAAAACATGACTCAGTTCCATCAGAATACTGGGAAAGCCCATGCCGGACGTTACTGATTCAGAAGAATATCCACAGAGAGCATGGCAGTGGCCGCCCGGGCTGTCTCTGTAGGGTGATATTCCATCACGAAGAAGCCTGTGAAACCTGGGTGAGTTAAGGCCATGTGCACCATCAGAGAAGGAGCTAGAAATGATAAGATCCACCAGGTGGGATTTAAAAGCCAGATACGTAGATTATGTGACTTTATTGTGAATGTATTATAAGCCAAAAAAAAAAAAAAATTTAAACTATTGTGTGGGGCTGCGTTATTGTGTCAGTGCTACTTCAGCGGATCCGTAGAAACCGGGTAGTTCACAGAACAGAGAGTCACTGTGCCCCAGCCTCAGACCCTCTATGCTCACGGTGTCAGCGGGGCTGGCCCCCCTCTAGAGGATCTGGGGAGCATCCCTCCCACCCCTTCCAGCCTCCAGAGGCGCCACGTGTTCCTTGGCTCGCGGCCACACTCCTCTATTTCTCTTCCTGGCTTCACACAGCCTTTTCCTCTCTGGTCGGTTATGAAGACACTTCTCACTGGCTTTAGGGTCCCCGGAATACTTTTGGATAATCTCATTTCACCATCCTTAATTTAATCAGCTCTGCAAAGACCTCTCTTAAAAATAGGATCACATTCACCATGTCAGACGTTTGTACATGTTTGTGTATTTGGAAGGGCTACCACTCAATTCAACTTTGCACTAGTGAATGATAATACATATCTTTATACAGATAAAGTGATAAGAGGAATTTGCAGATGTTTTTTGTGTGAATCAATCTTAAAATGAACTGATTATATGAGCCTTTAACCAAGCAATGGCTAACTAACTTTAACCAGCTCTGCTATCACGAAGACACGGGTGTCATCACTGTGGCGAATAAGGAAGGCCTTCTTGCCTGGGTTTCCGGAACATCCCAGAACAGCAGAAACTGCCTCACAGCAGGCTCGCGTTCTATAAGCACGCCCGTCAAGACGCTGACCATCTTTTCTCAGGCAGAAGGTGCAGATGACCTTAAAAATGCTCCATGCACAGACGCAGCAGTGCCTCGGTGTCATGACGCCGACAGAATTGGGGTGGGGGTCAGTGTTACTATGGGGTTCATCTCAGAATTGAAAACATGACTCAGTTCCATCAGAATACTGGGAAAGCCCATGCCGGACGTTACTGATTCAGAAGAATATCCACAGAGAGCATGGCAGTGGCCGCCCGGGCTGTCTCTGTAGGGTGATATTCCATCACGAAGAAGCCCTTAGGAAAGGAACCCTGGAAAAGTGAACGAAGAGGGATGCAGACGACAGCGACCCCAGGTCTTTCTGAGCTGGTTCTCATCTCTGCCTAAGAGAGGGTCCCCTCTAGGGCTCCATCCATCCTCCCCTGGCTGTGGACCCTCAGCCAGCTTTCACACCCAGAGTGATGAATGAGCAGGGGCTCCCATCTGCCTGGGACAGCCAGAGAATATTCATTTCACTCCACTTCTGACCTTTTTGCTATTCTGCAAACCCACAAGGTCTGGGCTGCATAATAATATCTGAGGATCAGCAACGAGTGTTTAGAGTGTCAACCAGCTCATGTTGACTTGACCTTATGGTTTTAGAGCCCATATTAATCTTAATTGCACTGTTAAAATATAGTAAATATCTTTATACAAATTAAGTGATAATAGGAATTTGCAGAGGTTTTTTTTATAAGTTAATCTTAAAATAAGCTGATTATACAAATCTTTAACTAAGCAATGGCTAATCCAGACAACAAACATTACTTTGATAAGATACATTCAAACAAACATTTTTGTGACAAATATTAGCAGAAACCAGGCAATAATTGGGAGATGGCATTCAGTGATGGGCAGCTGGGAACATAAAGGGCGGGGACGGGATGAGGCTGGTCCCACCACCATGCTCTAGAACTGGGTCCACTCTGTGTTCACCGTCCTCTGTTCACGACTTTGGATAAAGGAGAGTGTCTGGGGCAAAGAGCATGTGGAATTTTGTGAAATTCACCTGTTAGGAAGAAGACAAAAAAAAAATCTGTGTCAAAGATGCTTGATAAGCCATGTTTTCATTCACAAGAAAATCCATTCATCCACTAATTGGTCAGTCAGGCTCTGACTGTCAGATCTGGTTTCTCCTGAACAAGTTTCACCAACTAACCATTTTAGTTTCACCAACTAACTCCTAAACCGAGCTTATTTACTTCTTTGCTTTGGCCAGCAGGAAGCTTGGTGCTGAATTTTTAACTGAGTCTAGAATGACACAGTGTGCATTTCCTTTTAAAGGTTCATATGCAAATTTTTAAAGATGTTTTTCATATGAACTATTTTTACAGTCTTTATTGAATTTGTTACAATACAGCTTCTATTTTACGTTTTGGTTTTCTGGCCACCATGTACATGGAATCACACTTCCCCAACCAGGGACTGAACTCATACCCCCAGCTCTGGAAGGCAAAGTCTTAACTGCTGGGGTGCCAGAGAAGTTCTTCATATGCAATACTCAACAAATAGACTATTGTAACGCATGTGCAAATTGTTGCTATTCAATCACTAAATCATGCCCAACTCTGCAGCCCAATGGTCTACAGCACATGAGGTTCCCGTGCTTCACCATCTCCCAGAGCTTGCTCAAACTCACGTCCACTGAATCGGTGATACTATCTAAACATCTCATGTCCTATCACCTGCTTCTCCTCCTCTTGCCATCAATCTTTCCAAGCATCAGGGTCTTCTCCAGTGTGTTGTTTGCATCAGGAGGCCAAAATATTGGCACTTCAGTTTCAGCAACAATCCTTCCAATTAATGTTCAGGGTTGATTTCCTCTAGAGTTGACTGAATTGATCTCCTTGAAGTCTGAGGGACTCTCAAGAGTCGTCTCCAGCACCACAACTCAAAAGCATCAATTCTTTGGCACACAACCTTCTTTATGGTCCAACTCTCACATCCATACATCACTACTGGAGGTAAAGAAACATGGTTTTCACTACAGATCTTTATTGGCAAAGTGATGTCTCTGCTATTTAATGCACTGCCTAGCTTTGGCATAGCTTTCCTTCCAAGGAGCAAGTGTCTTTTAATTTTACTGTAAATAATAGTCACAGGACTATTATGGCTTTCATGTGCATTTGTGCTTTGATAAATTATGTTTTCCTAGAAAGGCACCTTTGTAATCTAATTCTTCTGTTTTAAACATAAAAATTTAAAAATATTTTTGCATTATTTGTGCAATTTCTTCAGTATCTAGATCTGTGTCCCATTTTCATTCTTACTTTTGTTAAATTATGCTTCTCACTTTTTATTAGTCTTTATTAATTCTGCTATTGTTTTTCTATGATTTCAAGTATGTGGTTCATTAATTTCAGTCTTTCATTATTTTTAATATATGCATCAACTAACATATGCATCAAAGGATTTAAATTTCTCTTGATGTATCTCATAAGTTTTATATAAGTAGTATATTTGTTATATTTTGCTCTAAACACTTCCTAATTTCCTTTTAATTTTTTTCTTTGATCATGAATTGTTTTGAAGTGACTTTAAACCATATTCCAAATATAAAGAGCTTCCTAGGTGATATTTGTTTTCAAATTGTAGTATAATTAAAATGGATTTACTGAATGCCGTCTGATTGCCATTCCTTGAAATTTTCTGAGGCTAGAATTATGGTCTGACAAGGATCAGTTTTACCAAATGTTCTACCTGCTTTTTTTCTTTTAGTCTTTCTTCCTTTGTGCCTGCTTTGGGCTTACTTTGTTTTCTTTTCAAGTTTTTAAGGTAGAAAGTTGGATTATTGATTTGATAGCTTCCTTTTTCTCTAATAGAATTACTTACTGTTATACACGTTCCTCTCAGCACTGCTTTAGCTGCATCCCATAGGCTCTCACACATTTATTTCATTCTGTTCAACAAAATTTCAAATTCTCCTTGAGACTTCTTTGACCAGGGAACTTTGAGCAACGTGCTGTCTAATTTCCAAATACTTGTGAGGGTCTCAATGAGATGGGGTCTCCAGCAACACAATTCAAAAGCATCAATTCTTTGGCACACAACCTTCTTTATGGCCCACCTCTCACATCCATACATCACTACTGGAGGTAAAGAAACATGGTTTTCACTACAGATCTTTATTGGCAAAGTGATGTCTCTGCTATTTAATGCACTGCCTAGCTTTGGCATAGCTTTCCTTCCAAGGAGCAAGTGTCTTTTAATTTTACTGTAAATAATAGTCACAGGACTATTATGGCTTTCATGTGCATTTGTGCTTTGATAAATTATGTTTTCCTAGAAAGGCACCTTTGTAATCTAATTTTTCTGTTTTAAACATAAAAATTTAAAAATATTTTTGCATTATTTGTGCAATTTCTTCAGTATCTAGATCTGTGTCCCATTTTCATTCTTACTTTTGTTAAATTATGCTTCTCACTTTTTATTAGTCTTTATTAATTCTGCTATTGTTTTTCTATGATTTCAAGTATGTGGTTCATTAATTTCAGTTTTTCATTATTTTTAATATATGCATCAACTAACATATGCATCAAAGGATTTAAATTTCTCTTGATGTATCTCATAAGTTTTATATAAGTAGTATATTTGTTATATTTTGCTCTAAACACTTCCTAATTTCCTTTTAATTTTTTTCTTTGATCATGAATTGTTTTGAAGTGACTTTAAACCATATTCCAAATATAAAGAGCTTCCTAGGTGATATTTGTTTTCAAATTGTAGTATAATTAAAATGGATTTACTGAATGCCGTCTGATTGCCATTCCTTGAAATTTTCTGAGGCTAGAATTATGGTCTGACAAGGATCAGTTTTACCAAATGTTCTACCTGCTTTTTTTCTTTTAGTCTTTCTTCCTTTGTGCCTGCTTTGGGCTTACTTTGTTTTCTTTTCAAGTTTTTAAGGTAGAAAGTTGGATTATTGATTTGATAGCTTCCTTTTTCTCTAATAGAATTACTTACTGTTATACACGTTCCTCTCAGCACTGCTTTAGCTGCATCCCATAGGCTCTCACACATTTATTTCATTCTGTTCAACAAAATTTCAAATTCTCCTTGAGACTTCTTTGACCAGGGAACTTTGAGCAACGTGCTGTCTAATTTCCAAATACTTGTGCATTTTCCAAACATTTTTTCTTGTTATTGATTTCTAGTATGATTCCACTGTGGCCAGAGTGCATATTTTGTATGATTTCAATTCTTTTACATTTGTTATCAATTGTTTTATGGCCAACGTATGCTTTCTCTTGGGGAAGGTTTCAGATTCCCTTGCAAAGAATGTATGAGCTGCTGTGGTTGGGTGGAGGGTTATAAATTTGATTCTGGTCGAGGTGATTGACAGTGTTGTGCAAGTCTTCTCTGTCCTCACTCATTTACTACCTACTTTTTTCTATTGTTTATTAAGAAAGAGTGTTGAATTTTCTCATTATTAATTTTAGATTTGGCCTATTTATCTTTCAATTTATGTCAGTTTTGTTTCATGTTAGGTACATGCACTTTCAGGATTACTACATCTCATTTGGGAATTGACCCTTTTATAATTATGCAATGATCCTTTTTATTTCCAATAATTTTCCTTCTTCTAGAATCTATTTGTGTGATAGTAATAAAACACCCCAGCTTTCCTTGACCTGTGTTTGCCTGGTACATCTTTTTCCATCAGTTGACTTTTAACTTATCTACAGAATTGTAGATAAAGTAGATCTCTTATAGATAATGCATAGTTGAGAATAAACAAAACAAGGATCTCATTATCATGTTAGTCATTTCAAGTTCAAGTCACTGTTTTTCCTCCTGATTAGTTATTTGTTTTCAAATTGTAGTATAATTAAAATGGATTTACTGAATGCCGTCTGATTGCCATTCCTTGAAATTTTCTGAGGCTAGAATTATGGTCTGACAAGGATCAGTTTTACCAAATGTTCTACCTGCTTTTTTTCTTTTAGTCTTTCTTCCTTTGTGCCTGCTTTGGGCTTACTTTGTTTTCTTTTCAAGTTTTTAAGGTAGAAAGTTGGATTATTGATTTGATAGCTTCCTTTTTCTCTAATAGAATTACTTACTGTTATACACGTTCCTCTCAGCACTGCTTTAGCTGCATCCCATAGGCTCTCACACATTTATTTCATTCTGTTCAACAAAATTTCAAATTCTCCTTGAGACTTCTTTGACCAGGGAACTTTGAGCAACGTGCTGTCTAATTTCCAAATACTTGTGCATTTTCCAAACATTTTTTCTTGTTATTGATTTCTAGTATGATTCCACTGTGGCCAGAGTGCATATTTTGTATGATTTCAATTCTTTTACATTTGTTATCAATTGTTTTATGGCCAACGTATGCTTTCTCTTGGGGAAGGTTTCAGATTCCCTTGCAAAGAATGTATGAGCTGCTGTGGTTGGGTGGAGGGTTATAAATTTGATTCTGGTCGAGGTGATTGACAGTGTTGTGCAAGTCTTCTCTGTCCTCACTCATTTACTACCTACTTTTTTCTATTGTTTATTAAGAAAGAGTGTTGAATTTTCTCATTATTAATTTTAGATTTGGCCTATTTATCTTTCAATTTATGTCAGTTTTGTTTCATGTTAGGTACATGCACTTTCAGGATTACTACATCTCATTTGGGAATTGACCCTTTTATAATTATGCAATGATCCTTTTTATTTCCAATAATTTTCCTTCTTCTAGAATCTATTTGTGTGATAGTAATAAAACACCCCAGCTTTCCTTGACCTGTGTTTGCCTGGTACATCTTTTTCCATCAGTTGACTTTTAACTTATCTACAGAATTATAGACAAAGTAGATCTCTTATAGATAATGCATAGTTGAGAATAAACAAAACAAGGACCTCATTATCATGTTAGTCATTTCAAGTTCAAGTCACTGTTTTTCCTCCTGATTCAGCTTATTTTTAAAAATGTAGATTCCTCAGATAGCTGCTTTATTCACTCTTTATAGAGTTTTCAGTTGTAATCAGTTTGGGTGGGGTGTGCCTAGCTTAGCCAAATCTTGAATTCATTATGTACATAGTTACATGCACACACACATGCGTGAAACTATTATATAATAGCTCCTGGTTTCTGTAAGGAGAAGGAAGCAAAAGCTGAAGCTGGTAGGACAGCTGGACCCTGATGCAGAGAACAGGTGACCAAGACTAAGGGTGTCACGGTAGAAACATAGCTACCCCTGGAACTGAGACATGTTTACAGAGGAATCAGAGCATCCATGGATATTAAGAAGAACGAGAAATCAAGCCTATTTTCTGGGATTTTGACCTGAGAAATTGGGCCAATGGTATCGTCATTCACTGAGAAAAAGAAAATTTGAGGAGGGGAAAGTAGATTGAGGAAATCTGTCAGGTGTTTCGACAATACGAACTCTGGAGACGAGGAGCACCATCAAGATGGAGAAGAGGACCGATCGCCAGGCAGAAGTTTGGTCGACAAGAGCCAGTGAGGCGGGTAAGGATGAGAAACTCACAAGGCAGGAGAAAAACAAAACATTGGTGTCCAGATAAAAAAAAAGAAAATATTTCAAGAGGATATAAAAGTTAACTATATTGTTTGCTACAAGTTGGTCAAATTAAAAGAAAACAGTGCCCCTGATTTGGGCAAGTTGACCTGAAATACCCTTTTCAATGAGCTGATGCGAGCGCTGCATGTCTGGAGTGGCGGAAGGAAGCAGGGCGCAGACGCGGCGCAGTGAGCGCAGTCCTCGTGTATCCTGGTTCATCGTGCGAGGAGCCCTGGGCGTGTAATCGAGACGCGTGACAAGATGTCACACGGAAACTGAACACAAGGAACTGCTGGAGGCTCTGTTTCTTCTTTTGAATGTACTCTTATTTCTGTAGCTTGAGAGAAGATCCTATACCTGCTAACTGGATAAACTGAACACTTGCAAATGAAAGGCTTGAAGAATTGGGGGCCGTTTCTCTCCTCATTGCTGTTTCTCAGTTTCCCAGTCCTGTCTGACCCTTTGCGATCCCATGGACTGCCGCGCTCCAGATTTCCCTGTCCTTCACCATTTCCCTGAGTTTCCTCAAACTCGTCCACTGAGTCAGTGATGCCAGCCAACCATCGCTTCCCCTGTCGCCCCCTTCTCCTCCTGCCCTCAGTCCTTCCTAGCATCAGCATCTTTTCCAGTGAGTCAGCTCTTCGCATCAGATGGCTAAAATACTGGAGCTGCAGCTTCAGCCCCAGTTCTTCCAGTGAATATTCATGGTTGATTTCCTTTAGGACTGGCATAACTAACCATCAAGTAAATCTTTTCAGTGTAGATGGACTGAATTCAACTCCCCAAGTCACAGAGTTATGACACCCTAAGATGTGAATTTCTAAATTAAAAATCCCAAGAAATGTTGTCCTCTAAATTTCTCAGGTCAGAAAGTAAATACAGAATCACTTCAAAATTAATTTTTAATTGGAAAGTATTATATGTACATGATTTAAAACATCAAAAGATGTTTCGACAATACGAACTCTGGAGACGAGGAGCACCATCAAGATGGAGAAGAGGACCGATCGCCAGGCAGAAGTTTGGTCGACAAGAGCCAGTGAGGCGGGTAAGGATGAGAAACTCACAAGGCAGGAGAAAAACAAAACATTGGTGTCCAGAAGAAAAAAAAGAAAATATTTCAAGAGGATATAAAAGTTAACTATATTGTTTGCTACAAGTTGGTCAAATTAAAAGAAAACAGTGCCCCTGATTTGGGCAAGTTGACCTGAAATACCCTTTTCAATGAGCTGATGCGAGCGCTACATGTCTGGAGTGGCGGAAGGAAGCAGGGCGCAGACGCGGCGCAGTGAGCGCAGTCCTCGTGTATCCTGGTTCATCGTGCGAGGAGCCCTGGGCGTGTAATCGAGGCAGCGTGACAAGATGTCACACGGAAACTGAACACAAGGAACTGCTGGAGGCTCTGTTTCTTCTTTTGAATGTACTCTTATTTCTGTAGCTTGAGAGAAGATCCTATACCTGCTAACTGGATAAACTGAACACTTGCAAATGAAAGGCTTGAAGAATTGGGGGCCGTTTCTCTCCTCATTGCTGTTTCTCAGTTTCCCAGTCCTGTCTGACCCTTTGCGATCCCATGGACTGCCGCGCTCCAGATTTCCCTGTCCTTCACCATTTCCCTGAGTTTCCTCAAACTCGTCCACTGAGTCAGTGATGCCAGCCAACCATCGCTTCCCCTGTCGCCCCCTTCTCCTCCTGCCCTCAGTCCTTCCTAGCATCAGCATCTTTTCCAGTGAGTCAGCTCTTCGCATCAGATGGCTAAAATACTGGAGCTGCAGCTTCAGCCCCAGTTCTTCCAGTGAATATTCATGGTTGATTTCCTTTAGGACTGGCATAACTAACCATCAAGTAAATCTTTTCAGTGTAGATGGACTGAATTCAACTCCCCAAGTCACAGAGTTATGACACCCTAAGATGTGAATTTCTAAATTAAAAATCCCAAGAAATGTTGTCCTCTAAATTTCTCAGGTCAGAAAGTAAATACAGAATCACTTCAAAATTAATTTTTAATTGGAAAGTATTATATGTACATGATTTAAAACATCAGGAAGCATATAAAGGTACAAAACAAAAACCTAATCCAGTCACCAACTTGGGTCTTACTTTCCAGAAGCAACCATGGCTGGCAGTTTGTTCTGTACCTATAAGAATATCCTTTATTTCATACAAATGAAATCATATTGAGCTCACTGTTCTTTAGTTAGTCTTCACTTAATAAAATGTCATGAGCTCCATTCCATGTTCTTGCCTGAAAAGCTGTCTCGTGTTTCCAGTGGTCACTCATGCTGTATATTATATGAGCACCCTATTTTCCTTTTAAAAGCACCTTATCAATTTCAAGCTCCTTCTTGATTTGAACTTTTTACCTTCTACAGACCATCCTTACATCACACATCGCTTGGTGTTTGGGCAAGTATCTCTATAGAATACATTCTTCCCAGTGGAGACATACTTTAAAATTCTAACAGATGCTGCCAGGTTGACGCCAAACCCTGCCTTCAGTCTGCAGAGTAGGAACACTGCTTCTCTCCACATTCTTGCCAACACATATGTGTTGCACACAGTGGCCTGGATTCTTTCCCATCTCTGGATGGTGGCCTTTGTCACGCGGCTTTGCAGCCCCTCCCCCCAGAGGAGGAGAGATGGTCTGTGAGTTACCGTGGGCTTGGCCGTGGGCTTGATCTGGCTCAGTGGTGCACCTGCTCGGGTGCCGCGGGGCAGCCCTTCACAGCACTGGGCTCCTTGCTGCGCTCTCCCTCCAGGTGAGATTCCTCTGGACCTCTACCTGTGTCTGGAGAAGCTGCACTGACACATTGAAGGTCAGGGAGAGCCTCTGGGTGACCCCCATGCTTCCTGCTGGCAACTGCCATTTCTGCCAGGCTGGTGACCTGTCTTTAGGCAGAGTCCCAAGGCCCTGGTATATTCTGCTCTCTCACAAACACCTTGTTTAAAAGCACACTTCATCTCCCGTCTCCTTCCTCTTCCACTTGAACAGATTCACCCTGCAGTCCACCTCTCTCTGCATCTCAGTCTGTTATCAGGCAGAAAAATTCCTCTGGCCCTCAGCAGGGGAGATGACCATGAGGTCATAGGTCGTGGTTCACTCTGTGGAAACAGGGGTCCAGCGGCAGACCCCTGTGCTCTCCTTTCCCCACTCATTCCCTTCCTCCAGACCACATGGGACGGGGTGCAGAGTCTTGGGACCTTGCAGAGCTCACCCTCACATTAGCATCCTTTCCTCTCGGCTGCCCCGTCCTTCCCTTGGAAGTCATCACTTGAGCTCACTGTTCTTTAGTTAGTCTTCACTTAATAAAATGTCATGAGCTCCATTCCATGTTCTTGCCTGAAAAGCTGTCTCGTGTTTCCAGTGGTCACTCATGCTGTATATTATATGAGCACCCTGTTTTCCTTTTAAAAGCACCTTATCAATTTCAAGCTCCTTCTTGATTTGAACTTTTTCCCTTCTACAGACCATCCTTACATCACACATCGCTTGGTGTTTGGGCAAATATCTCTATAGAATACATTCTTCCCCGTGGAGACATACTTTAAAATTCTAACAGATGCTGCCAGGTTGACGCCAAACCCTGCCTTCAGTCTGCAGAGTAGGAACACTGCTTCTCTCCACATTCTTGCCAACACATATGTGTTGCACACAGTGGCCTGGATTCTTTCCCATCTCTGGATGGTGGCCTTTGTCACGCGGCTTTGCAGCCCCTCCCCCCAGAGGAGGAGAGATGGTCTGTGAGTTACCGTGGGCTTGGCCGTGGGCTTGATCTGGCTCAGTGGCGCACCTGCTCGGGTGCCGCGGGGCAGCCCTTCACAGCACTGGGCTCCTTGCTGCGCTCTCCCTCCAGGTGAGATTCCTCTGGACCTCTACCTGTGTCTGGAGAAGCTGCACTGACACATTGAAGGTCAGGGAGAGCCTCTGGGTGACCCCCATGCTTCCTGCTGGCAACTGCCATTTCTGCCAGGTTGGTGACCTGTCTTTTAGGCAGAGTCCCAAGGCCCTGGTATATTCTGCTCTCTCACAAACACCTTGTTTAAAAGCACACTTCATCTCCCGTCTCCTTCCTCTTCCACTTGAACAGATTCACCCTGCAGTCCACCTCTCTCTGCATCTCAGTCTGTTATCAGGCAGAAAAATTCCTCTGGCCCTCAGCAGGGGAGATGACCATGAGGTCATAGGTCGTGGTTCACTCTGTGGAAACAGGGGTCCAGCGGCAGACCCCTGTGCTCTCCTTTCCCCACTCATTCCCTTCCTCCAGACCACATGGGACGGGGGTGCAGAGTCTTGGGGACCTTGCAGAGCTCACCCCTCACATTAGCATCCTTTCCTCTCGGCTGCTGTCTCCCTGGACCTGCAGCTGGAATTGAGCCCCCCAGTGTGGACGCCTGGCCCCCAGGGCTGGGACTGGGGAGACTGGAGGAGGGTCAGGGACGTAGGCACTCACTTCCACTCCAGTCCCGACCTGGCTCGTGTCCAAAACACTCCTATAAATCACTCTTCATTTGCCCCCTGAGCTTCTTGAAGCACTCTGATGCCCACGGATGCTCCTGTTGTCTTTATTTTGTCGTTCTCCACACTCTTAGACGCACTGAGGCCAGCCGTTCAGCGGGGAGGCGATGACTGTCAGAGCAAAAGTTTTAGAGCCTCAATGCAAAGCAGCGCCAGAGCACATTCATCAGGAGACAGAAGATCCTGGCATGGTTTTCTGTGCTTCGCGACTCAAGAAGAATAAGAAAACTCCCCCTACAGGCGTTCTGTGGTCAGTGCAAGGTAAACAGACGAATCTCCTCTAGACTATTTGCTCATCTATCAAGACGATCCGGAGTATTTCCATTTGACGTCTTCAAAACAAAACCTCTCCATCACGCTCTCCAGAAACTCCTGTCCCGGGAGATGAATAATGCAGCAAGTAAGCCCCTCCCCCGTCCCTGCGGCCACAAGGCCCAGCTCCACGGCAACGCTACAGGGACTGTTTTTGCAAAGAGATGAAAATTATCCTGTACTTTTAAAATTCTTATTCTCATAAATTCACTAAGCCGGAGGAAGGACTTTTACTAGGGGGATATTTGATTCCTCCCAACCTGAAGAGAAGGAACAAAAGAACCTGAGATGCCATCGAAAAATTAGAATCGCTACAGCCTTCTTTGACCTCAAGGACAAACACATCATCGATAAATAACCAGAAGAGAGCCATCGACTGGCCGCAACCCAGAACGGAGCTTCTTGTCTTTGTTTGAAAACCCATTCAGCCCTTGCGGTCGCCTGAAAAGCCTTACGCCAGCTTGTATTTTAGGACCAGCAAGCAGTGGTGGTTTAAATATTTGGTTCCAAATTAGAAGGAAAGTCTGCCAGAAAATCACTTCGAATTAAATAAAGTGGTGTTTTATGGGACTCCCTCACAGCTGCCCTGCTAGCAGAAATGCACCTCGCTGCACGTGTGCCGCGGGCACTTTAAATGAAACGGGCTGTCCCCAGGAGGCCCTGGAGAGGCAGGAAGTCCGGGCTGTGGTCAGCCCCAGGGGGTGAGGAGGTGGGTGCAGGGTAGCCTCCGGATCACAACAGAGCATTGTTCCTTCTGGAGGGCTCCTTCCTCTGCAGGTACCGATATTACCAAACGTTGAAAAAGCGCTCGGTGTTTGTTAATGTGTTCCCAAACCGCTAATTATTCCCTGCTGTCTGGAGGTGCTAAATACATAAACACATGGACTCCCCGGCTTAAAAAATTAGGCCTTCATTTTTCTTCTGGATGGATCGGTGTGAAGGACGATGCTGTACACAGAGATCCTGCCCCGATGAGGACTAAAGGTTGTGCGGGGCCCGTGCGGGGCACAGCGGCTCTGAACACTGGCCGAGGACCGGCGGACACGCTTCCGCCCTGGCAGCAGGTGGAGGGCGGCGCCTTAGCTGGAGCCGTGCTGCTGAGCTCACACAGGAGGCTCCGAGAGCGTGGCTTGTGCCACACGACTACGCCTACTGATAAGTAGAAACACAGGCCTCGTAGGTCCTGTGTGGGCCCACGACAGGGAAAGACACGCCGTCCCTCGGCTAAATGGAAATTTCCATGTCCAGAGAGGGGCGTCACAAGTGCTCAAGCTCAGTAGCGGTGGGTCCTCAATTGCACTGATGTTTAAGTTATTCTACATGTAACGTCAGGACTTCACAGTTAAACGTCAACACTCTGTGATTAATTTCAGTATGTCCCTAAACGTCCTTCCGCTAGCCCCACCTCAGGTCTAGGTAGACAAGAAGAAATGGAGCTGAGCTGACTTTTCTGAAGGAAAACAAGAAATCAGCCATGGCCTCTCGGGCTGGTCCCAGGCCCTGGGTCCTGGGTAGACGTGGCTGCTGGGAAATGGACCGGGCGCTGCATGGGGAGGTGACCGTCTCTGCTGTGGCATCCAGAGGGGGTCCTGGGGGAGAGGGCGTGGATGAGTCTGAACCCCAAGGACATGGGCCCTCTCATAGCGTCCCAGGAGCCCAGCCACCCTGCTGAGCCTCCTGTCCCCCTGGCCAGAGCCGGAGGAGGAAGGAGCCGAGAGCCAGAGGCGCTGTGTGGTCTACAGCTCTTGGCCTCGTGCTAGGCTCTTCCGGAAGACACAAGCCTTGCCCTTCTGCCTCGCATAGGCAGCAGGAGACATGCTCCTGAGTCCCACGAGACACAGCAGCGCCAGAGAGCAAGCCTGGGTGCCCATCAGGACCTGGGGTGAGCTCCCCGTGCATTTCTAATGCAGATGGAAAGCCAGGTTACTGCAGGGGTGCATGAAAAAGTGACTAGGAGCACAAATCATCAGGGAAAAGCCAGTCAAAGCTACAGTGGTAAGAATAAGGTCCTACTTTGTAGCACAGGGAACTCTGCACAGTATCTCTTGATACGCCATGATGTGAAAGAATATGAAAAAGAATATAATATATATATAACTGAATTATTTGCTATACAGCAGAAACTAGCACAGCACTGTAAATCAACTTCACTTCAAGACAATATTTTTTTTCAAAAAGAGATTAACAACATTGTGAATCAACTATACTCCAATTAAAAATTAATTTAAAAATAATAAAGGTAATGGATATCAGCAAAATAAAAAGACTACAATTTTCAGAGGGACAAAACCCCACAGTGAACACCACTTCACACAGAACGACTATTATCAAACAAGTGAAAAATCAAACGTAAAAAATCACAAGGCTAACCAGGCTGGAAAGACACTGAAGCCCTGGTGAATTGCAGGTGGGAACTATGAAAGCAGGATGCTGGCTCCCAGGATGTTAGACAGGGAATGACCACATGACACAAGGATCCCTCTTCCAAATGTGCACTCGGTGTGCAGAGCAGTGTGATCCCCAACAGCCAGAAGATGGAAACAACCCAAGCGTCCCTCAGCTGATGAAAGGATACAAATATGTCGCATATGTATGCAATGGAATATTACTCAGCCATAAAATAGGAATGGAATTAAGGTACATATTAAGCCATAGAAGAACCTAGGGAACATTGTGTTAAGTTGAGATGAAGCAGAATCAAAAATAATAATGCTGTAGGACACCACTTGTGTTCTTGAGGTTGTTCGGTCACTAAGCCATGTCCAACTTTGAGACCCAATGGACTGCCGCTTGCTAGGTTCTCTTTCCTCCACTGTCTCCCAGAGTTTGCTCAAGTTCATTTCAATTGAGTTGGTGATGTTATGTAACCATCTCATCCTCTGCCGCCTTTTTCTCCTTTTGCCTTCAACCTTTCCCAGCACCAGGGTCTTTTCCGCCTCTTACTTCCTCTAATTCTTACTGTCTGCCCTGCTCTTTTGACTTTATGCACGGGAAATCAGTCAACGTTACATGGCAAGAAAGAGGTTTCATTTCCTCCACTAGACGATAAACATTTAGAAGGAAGGGATTGTGTAGCATCTCCCATCAATTTCTACTCAGGATGTAGCAGAATGCCGTACATTCTGCAAATTCTCAATAAACACAAGTTAATTGAGTATGAAAACCTGGTATTGTTTGCATTACAACATTCCTGCTCCTTTGTCTCTCACTAGACAATCTAGAGGGCTTCCCAGGGGGCTCAGTGCTAAAGAAGCAGCCTGCAGTGCAGGAGATGTGGGTTTAATCCCTGGTCCAGGAAGATCCCCTGGAGGAGGAAATGGAAACCCACCCATTGCTCTTGCCTGGGAAATCGCAGGAACAGAGGAACCTGGTGAACGACTCAGACACGACTGAGCAACTATGTACGCATGCCTACAGGCTGTCTAGACAGGATAAATGAAGGTGGGCTTCCAACCCCTTTCTGCATTCCTCAGGGTTTTCGTAGTTGAAATTAACTCTGGACCCCAAAACCATGACAGTAGTTCTGGGTCCCATGCCATCCCAAGCAGGCAGCCCTACTTAAACATGAGAATGCACTGCAAGGTGCTTTTTTTTCTCTTCATGCCACATAATACCTGGTTTTACCATCCTGTGTCCCAGGACAAAGCCAGTGATCTGTTTCTGGTTTTCAAACAACACCTAGCTCACGCTAACGAAAGAATCGGTATTTGTAGATCTGCTACAGGCAGGCGTAGACGCCAAGAGTCAGATACAGAAAAGCAGTGATAAAGGTCCAGGTGGAGGAGGGCAAAGAATGTTCTGAGCATGGGAATAGAGCCTGTGAGCCTGGGAGACATTCCAAGCCTGTCTTAGCTCCCGAGGGAGGTCAGGGAGCCTTGGGTTGGCCCCTCTTCTGAGCACCGGAAGAGTGCCAGCAACAGAGCCAGGAAAGCCCCCCATGGCCCCCGGAAGATGGCACCATTCAGGTTGCAGGTAGAGGATGCAGCGCTCTCAAAAACAACAACAAAAAAGAGTATCATATTGTTGGATGATTAGAATAGAGACACACAAAGCATTCTCTCATATTTTTCATTGTACCTTATATTTTTGATTATGTCTATCTCATCTTTTTTTTGTAATAGAAGTAGAGTTGATTTACCAAATTGTGTTAGCTTCAGGTATCTATCTATCTATATCTATATCTATATCTATATCTATATCTATATCTATCTATATATATATATATATATATATATATATATATATATATATACATAAATTGGCTTTAGGTATACTTATACACACATATGGGTTTATCTAGATTTTTCTAGATTTTTCAATTTTTCTTTTAAAGACTTGGAGGCATGTATATTTCAGTTTCTGTTGCTTTCTTCCAGTTCCTTGATCTCTATTTTCTAATTGGTTTTTAGTTCCTTTTACTATTATTAATTATATCCTACTACATTCTTTAGATAACTTCATGAATTCTTAGTCCTAATTAATTCATTGTGGTCTAGTACTAATCAAAAGTATAATTTGTCCTCTAAATGTGGCTTTGGACATCAACTATGTCGCATGCCTACAGGCTGTCTAGACAGGATAAATGAAGGTGGGCTTCCAACCCCTTTCTGCATTCCTCAGGGTTTTCGTAGTTGAAATTAACTCTGGACCCCAAAACCATGACAGTAGTTCTGGGTCCCATGCTATCCCAAGCAGGCAGCCCTACTTAAACATGAGAATGCACTGCAAGGTGCTTTTTTTTCTCTTCATGCCACATAATACCTGGTTTTACCATCCTGTGTCCCAGGACAAAGCCAGTGATCTGTTTCTGGTTTTCAAACAACACCTAGCTCACGCTAACGAAAGAATCGGTATTTGTAGATCTGCTACAGGCAGGCGTAGACGCCAAGAGTCAGATACAGAAAAGCAGTGATAAAGGTCCAGGTGGAGGAGGGCAAAGAATGTTCTGAGCATGGGAATAGAGCCTGTGAGCCTGGGAGACATTCCAAGCCTGTCTTAGCTCCTGAGGGAGGTCAGGGAGCCTTGGGTTGGCCCCTCTTCTGAGCACCGGAAGAGTGCCAGCAACAGAGCCAGGAAAGCCCCCCATGGCCCCCGGAAGATGGCACCATTCAGGCTGCAGGTAGAGGATGCAGCGCTCTCAAAAACAACAACAAAAAAGAGTATCATATTGTTGGATGATTAGAATAGAGACACACAAAGCATTCTCTCATATTTTTCATTGTACCTTATATTTTTGATTATGTCTATCTCATCTTTTTTTTGTAATAGAAGTAGAGTTGATTTACCAAATTGTGTTAGCTTCAGGTATCTATCTATCTATATCTATATCTATATCTATATCTATATCTATCTATATATATATACATAAATTGGCTTTAGGTATACTTATACACACATATGGGTTTATCTAGATTTTTCTAGATTTTTCAATTTTTCTTTTAAAGACTTGGAGGCATGTATATTTCAGTTTCTGTTGCTTTCTTCCAGTTCCTTGATCTCTATTTTCTAATTAGTTTTTAGTTCCTTTTACTATTATTAATTATATCCTACTACATTCTTTAGATAACTTCATGAATTCTTAGTCCTAATTAATTCATTGTGGTCTAGTACTAATCGAAAACTCAGTATAATTTGTCCTCTAAATGTGGCTTTGGACATCATATCTGGTGGATTTGGGCTGTGGCATCCTTAGTGAAGTCATGTTTGACATAGTCCACAATTGTACCGACTGATGTTTTAGAGAGTCTTTTTTCCTAAAAAGTTTTCCAGTTGGTACTTTTTACAGAGAAATGGTTGAAGTTTCTCTGCTTTGGGCAATGATGGACGATCATTTTTGTAGGTGCTCCATGGTAATGATTTCTCCCTAAGAGTCAAGAGCTTGACATATATTTATTGATACGTGTCTTTACCAATTGTCACTTTTATTTCTTATTTTTTGGGGGGGACAGGACACCTGTGAATGCTTGTAGTTTTGAGTCCAGTTTGACTGCATATCTTTTTGCTCATATTAACTTCTTATATGTTTGATTCAAAAGGATTCAAAACTAAAAAAATCTGAGGATATTTTTAGTGTGCATTCAGCTGTTGTTTGTTTCAATCCAGCAGTAATTTTCTTTCACTTTTTGAAAGTGGTTTTTCTCATGCTTCCCTGATTCTGCTTTGTTGTTGTTTTCACTGTTGTTATGAGGTGAGGGACTTTGTTTTGTTCCTTGTTGGATCTGTGTGAGATATGCCATACTTTTGATTTTAGTAGTGACGATTTTTACAACTGAAATGATTTGCTAAACCCCGTATTCCTTGGTGTGATGAGGTCGTTAGTGAACCGTCAGCATCTCTGAGTACCGAGGGGCGGCCGCGGCACCACCTCTCCTCACCCCACCCGCCCGCTTCTGGTTCGGGTGGGAGAGGCTCTGGGGTCTTCGTGTCTAGCCCTTGTGGTTGCAGCATCATGTGTGACTATTTCGTAGTTTTCTTTCAAGAATCACAGTGCTTAAATTTGGATTATAATAAGTCTGGTAGTAAGAGTGAGTTACATTTGGTTTTCTGTTTTTAAAGACTCAGTTGTTCTTGCTGAATAATGCATCTTTTTCATTGAATAAAATTACCTCTTTTGGTTACATTTTCAGTATCATTGACTCAGTAAATGTTGAATTGATAATTAATGTATCTACCTCATGAGTTCATACATATTTAAGAGTTTTTCTCTTTTTTCATACATAAACAACCATACGAGTGGATTTAACATTTGGGAGCATGCTTTCTGGAAACACTGAGGATGTCCATCCATTGTCCACTGGCATCTAACTAGAATGAGTACCCTGAGGTGCTTTATTTGGAGTCAGTTTCTTTCTGTCTCTCTTTTGTGGGTGGCCTGCTGTTCTCTCTGTGTATGGGTGTTTACTCTTTCTCTCATACTCCACGTATGCTAGCCTGAGGGTGTCTTTGAGTCGGTGGCTTTCTCCAGTCTCTGCCACTGCTCCCACATAAGCATCTTGAATCAGCCCCATCAATCTATCTGCTTCCTCTGTTCAGATATACCAGTTATTCCCAACCTGCATCTTTGTTGTCGTTGTATTTATACTTCATCTAAATCAACACCATCTCTTGGTCTTCTTTCTGCAATGTCATGCCACGTTAGCATTTTTTGCTTTATTAATTCGCCTTTCTGCATTTTTGAAAGTGGTTTTTCTCATGCTTCCCTGATTCTGCTTTGTTGTTGTTTTCACTGTTGTTATGAGGTGAGGGACTTTGTTTTGTTCCTTGTTGGATCTGTGTGAGATATGCCATACTTTTGATTTTAGTAGTGACGATTTTTACAACTGAAATGATTTGCTAAACCCCGTATTCCTTGGTGTGATGAGGTCGTTAGTGAACCGTCAGCATCTCTGAGTACCGAGGGGCGGCCGCGGCACCACCTCTCCTCACCCCACCCGCCCGCTTCTGGTTCGGGTGGGAGAGGCTCTGGGGTCTTCGTGTCTAGCCCTTGTGGTTGCAGCATCATGTGTGACTATTTCGTAGTTTTCTTTCAAGAATCACAGTGCTTAAATTTGGATTATAATAAGTCTGGTAGTAAGAGTGAGTTACATTTGGTTTTCTGTTTTTAAAGACTCAGTTGTTCTTGCTGAATAATGCATCTTTTTCATTGAATAAAATTACCTCTTTTGGTTACATTTTCAGTATCATTGACTCAGTAAATGTTGAATTGATAATTAATGTATCTACCTCATGAGTTCATACATATTTAAAAGTTTTTCTCTTTTTTCATACATAAACAACCATACGAGTGGATTTAACATTTGGGAGCATGCTTTCTGGAAACACTGAGGATGTCCATCCATTGTCCACTGGCATCTAACTAGAATGAGTACCCTGAGGTGCTTTATTTGGAGGCAGTTTCTTTCTGTCTCTCTTTTGTGGGTGGCCTGCTGTTCTCTCTGTGTATGGGTGTTTACTCTTTCTCTCATACTCCACGTATGCTAGCCTGAGGGTGTCTTTGAGTCGGTGGCTTTCTCCAGTCTCTGCCACTGCTCCCACATAAGCATCTTGAATCAGCCCCATCAATCTATCTGCTTCCTCTGTTCAGATATACCAGTTATTCCCAACCTGCATCTTTGTTGTCGTTGTATTTATACTTCATCTAAATCAACACCATCTCTTGGTCTTCTTTCTGCAATGTCATGCCACGTTAGCATTTTTTGCTTTATTAATTCGCCTTTCTGCATTTTTGATTCTGTTCACTGATGCTTATATTAAGCTCCCATTTATGCCATGACATTTAGTTTTTCTTAAGTTTACTTATTGACTTAAGAAACTGCCCGTTACCTCTTCTTATTATCTTCTTTTCATCTATATTCAGGAAGCCAACATTTCATTAATATCCTCAAGAATGTGAAGCTGTAAATATCTTAAATTTTCTTTGATTTATTGAACTGTATATTATTTCAATGTGTGTTCTTTATCTTTACAGCATATGCAATATGCTTGCCTTCTTTTTCATTGAAGAACTTTTTTACAGAAGCTCTGTTGTTGTTCTTTGATATATATGTATCTTTGAATAAGAGTGTTTTCTTTGGTTGTATTCTTTACCTATATGCCACGTGCCAATATTCCTTGCCACCCGTGCTATTTACCTAGGTACTGTTCTAATTCTCTGTAGTGACAGACCATCCATTCCAGTCTTTCAGCCCTGGATCTGTGATTCATGGACATTCCATGACTTGACAGAGTTGAGACAGAACCGTGCCTGTGGGTTTTCCATGTGAGCATCTTTGATCTTGAAGCTTGCCTACTGTGGGCAGGGGATATTCCCTTGGTTTTGGTGATCACTCAGTTTGGGAACAAATTCTGCCATTTTTTGGTAGGAAGTTGCATTAGAGGGAAGTTTCTGTCCAGGTTATTTGGTAGCTCCTGTTATTATTTTTGTTGTAAATTCAAAGATTCCCAACCATCTTTGTTTCAGACTGTTTTAGCAGGTCACCTCATTTCTAGATTATTTTTCACCTCTCACAGAATTACCAAGACCAGCGAAGACAAAAATTGTGTCCATAAAAAGCTCTTTCATCCCAAACAGCATAGAATGTCATTAATGAACCAAAAACAAATCAAGAAAAGAATACTTTTCTGTTTCGTTCAGGGTCAAAGCCATGCCCCCTGCACTGGGAACATGGCGTCTTAGCCACTGGACCACCAGGGAAGTCCCCAGTCTTGGGATTTTAGGCAGCCATGGTTCCTTGGAGTCACATTTCCCATTAAAAAAAATCTAGAATGTGTGCTGGAGCCACAGCCTAGGAACCAGCGATGAGGAGAAAGCGTGGCATGTGTCACAGCACATGGAGACCACGATTTGGAAGGGCTGGGCAGGGGCAGGTGGAAGGAAGTGCTGGTGGCAGAAATCAAGCCGAAGCTTCACGCTCCTGTCCATGACATCTGCGTGGTACCCAGCTGAGCTCAGTGCTGGAATAACTTCACTGCTTTTGTATGCCACAGCCTGGAAGAAGTAACAAGGATAATCCAAATTTTTAGCTACTCAGATAATGAAGGGGACTGAAGTCCAGAGAGTTCCATCGGCGAGGGCATACCTGCAGGACCCATGTGCTGGCACAGGTCAGGTGTGGGGTCAGATGCCCTCCAGCTCCTCTCCCCAGGCCCCCTGAGACAATCCAATTCCCCAGGGTCCTGGAGCTGGCGCTCATCCTTCTCCACGGTCCCCTCTCCTGCCCAGCCAGGGAGAGCCTCCTGGGGGACTTCCAGCCACCCCCTGGGAGATCTCCGCTTCCTTCTGTGCCAGGCCTCGCTGGGGAGCTGCTCCCTGCAACCTTGCAGGGTGTTCTCAGGGCAGGGAGGGGGGTGCACCCTCCTGCCATGCCACGGGTGGCCTGTTTCTGCCTTAAAGTGGTATGAGAGCTCTAGGGTCATCCTGGTGTCTAGTCATGTCTGACTCTTTGCAGCCCCATGGGCTGTAGCGCCCAGGCTCCCCTGTCCACGGGATTTCCCAGGCTGCAGTACTGCAGTGGGCGGCCACGCCTGCCTCCAGGGATCTTCCTGACTCAGGTGTGTTTTCAAATTAGACCCCACAGAATCAGACTCCCGTCTTCTGCACTAGCAGGTCACTGTCCCCCAAGCCCCTTGAGTGTTGGGAGATGGGGAAGCAGGATTCAGGAGGCACGTCTAGAAGTTAGAACTGGCCGGAAGGCCCCTTCCCGACACCTCAGGTTCCTGCTGGGCTGGAATCCTGCCCACTGTTTCTATTTGCAAACCTATTATTTTCTGAACTTTTCAGAAGGGATAGTGCAATTGTGGTAAAATGAAATAATAGCTTCATGAAGAGTGGGGACTTTTAAAAGAGCACCCGATGCCATAATGTATTTGCAAACACAGACTCAACATTCCCATGTTACCTGGACGCACGGGTAGGAAGACAAGGGCTGGATGTGAGGGGTCAGATGGCAAAGTGACCGTGACTGCCCTGGGCCCTTGCTCCTGTATTTTGGTTTGAATTTGTGCTGAAGGAGGTGACAGGATAATCACAGTGCGTAGTTTGTTTGCCACAGCCTGGAAGAAGTAACAAGGATAATCCAAATTTTTAGCTACTCAGATAATGAAGGGGACTGAAGTCCAGAGAGTTCCATCGGCGAGGGCATACCTGCAGGACCCATGTGCTGGCACAGGTCAGGTGTGGGGTCAGATGCCCTCCAGCTCCTCTCCCCAGGCCCCCTGAGACAATCCAATTCCCCAGGGTCCTGGAGCTGGCGCTCATCCTTCTCCACGGTCCCCTCTCCTGCCCAGCCAGGGAGAGCCTCCTGGGGGACTTCCAGCCACCCCCTGGGAGATCTCCGCTTCCTTCTGTGCCAGGCCTCGCTGGGGAGCTGCTCCCTGCTACCTTGCAGGGTGTTCTCAGGGCAGGGAGGGGGGTGCACCCTCCTGCCATGCCACGGGTGGCCTGTTTCTGCCTTAAAGTGGTATGAGAGCTCTAGGGTCATCCTGGTGTCTAGTCATGTCTGACTCTTTGCAGCCCCATGGGCTGTAGCGCCCAGGCTCCCCTTTCCACGGATTTCCCAGGCTGCAGTACTGCAGTGGGCCACGCCTGCCTCCAGGGATCTTCCATGACTCAGGTGTGTTTTCAAATTAGACCCCACAGAATCAGACTCCCGTCTTCTGCACTAGCAGGTCACTGTCCCCCAAGCCCCTTGAGTGTTGGGAGATGGGGAAGCAGGATTCAGGAGGCACGTCTAGAAGTTAGAACTGGCCGGAAGGCCCCTTCCCGACACCTCAGGTTCCTGCTGGGCTGGAATCCTGCCCACTGTTTCTATTTGCAAACCTATTATTTTCTGAACTTTTCAGAAGGGATAGTGCAATTGTGGTAAAATGAAATAATAGCTTCATGAAGAGTGGGGACTTTTAAAAGAGCACCCGATGCCATAATGTATTTGCAAACACAGACTCAACATTCCCATGTTACCTGGACGCACGGGTAGGAAGACAAGGGCTGGATGTGAGGGGTCAGATGGCAAAGTGACCGTGACTGCCCTGGGCCCTTGCTCCTGTATTTTGGTTTGAATTTGTGCTGAAGGAGGTGACAGGAAAATCACAGTGCGGTAGTTGCTTAATTTTGAGTGAATGTGAAGTTCCTGAGAAGGTAATTTAAAAAAAAAGAAAAAGAAAAAGCATATGGTAACTCCAGTTGTGGATCTGCCTGAACACAGACGGAAGCTCAGAGCCTCCTTCTGGATTCCGTCTTGTCTTTCCCAGAGCCAGCAGGAGCCAGAGAGCATGGAAGTGGGTGGGCCATCAGCAGTCCTGTCCAGAGGCACAGGGCTTTGAGGAGGTGAGAGGAAGGCGTGCACCTGGCACTGCAGGGAAGGAGACGAGCTGGCGACCCCAGGTCACACTCTGAAGCCACACACCCCTAAGCCCAGAGGGGCCAGTTTCACAGCTCATGGCAGAACACTGCCTCTGAACCACGAGTGAGCCCCCCGAGGCCCATCAGCAAATGTAGAATCTGCATTCAGACCCTCTGACCCATCTGATTCTCCGCTGGAGTCTTCTGCCAGTGCAGGAGACACAAGAGGCACAGCTTTCACTCTCTGGTCAGGAGGATCCCATAATGGAGGAAACAGCAACCCACTCCAGTATCCTTGCCTGGGAAATCCCGTGGACAGAAGATCCTGGTTGGCTACAGTCCCTGAGGTCACAGAGTCAGACAAGACTGAACATGCATGCACGCATAAGCAGGGATGCATCCGGACAGAATTCTGCATTGAATAGTGAGCCCCAACTTCGTGTCCACAGGTGACCTTGGATGCAACCTTACATCTGGCAAGACCCTGTTTCTAAAATAGGGTCTTTGCAGATGTAAATAGCTCGTCCTGAATTAGGTGAGCCCTAAACCCAGTGCCTGGTGTTCTTTATAAGACGCCAGGTAAAGACAGAGGCAGAGACTGGAGTGCTGGGTCTGTAAGCTGAGGAGTGCCAAAGGTCTCCAGCTTTCTTCTCCCACATGCCCCAGCCCAGAATGGTGGAACGTCCTTTTCTTGCCCAGTGGTAGCAAGTTCCGAATTCCACATCCCAAAATGACCCCACCCCAAAGCTACAGGAAGACTCTCTGATCTCCCCCAGCATGCTGACCCTTTGTGTGGCAAGCACAGGAGTTTAGTCAGCCCTTCTCTCTCCCAGCAAAGCATGGCTTTCAAATCCGTCACGTGCTGGGGACTCACAAATCTTCCTTGCCAGTCCAGACTGAAAAACGACTTTGCTTTCCTAGCTGGTGTGCCTGGCCTTCCCTCAGAGCTCAAAAAACCACTGCTTCAAGGCAAGGAGCTTGAGAACAACAGGATTTATAGGTTATAAAATACATCTGAAAATATGTTTTAAAATATTATCCCCGTTCCATGGCGAGGGTGCTGGTGAGTCAGGCCCCATGTTGTCTCTTGAGTCAGGCAACGTTTAAGATGCTCTTTCATTCCTGAGGTTGCTTTGCTTTCAGGTCCTTTGTCTCCCTCTCTATTATATATATATATATATATATATGACCCACAACCCAGCAAAAGTGAAGCTCCTGGCAAAGATGGAATGGAAAAGGTGGGGATGGGGTGGAGGAGAGAGAGAGAGACTCCTCAATGCCCAGAAATATCTAGAATTACAAAAAAACAAAAGTACCTGGGTTGTGGGGTGGGGTTCTGAATCTGATGAGCAGCATCGAAAGGCTCTGGCCCTAGTTTTCTGCCTCTGCAGCATTAGGCTGGAGGAGGCCAGCCAGATGTGTTTAGGTGTACGAGGGTTGAGTCCCGTCAGCCCCACTGCATGGACCGAGCCCAGATGCTGAGAGCAGACATCTCTGACATGCGCTTATTCTCACGGATGGACAAGCAGGACCAGGCAACGCATATAGACCACTTGCAAACCGTAAACAGCATTGGGCATGTTAGTTTATTTACTACTTGGTACTTAACTGATTTGGGGGGATGTTCACACCTGAAACGTGTGGAATAATGTAACTGTTCATGATGTCATTGATTTTCTTCTCAATAGATGAAGTTCTGTGATTTTTCTGGCAGTATCATAAGCTATAGGAAATTTTCAATGCATTGACTCTGGGCATAAAGGTATTTTGATGTCATTTCATGGCCAAGAGTGGCAGTTCCGTCTTCTCCATAAAATTTTTATTTTGCTAAAATTTTCAATTGCCCATGACCCGAATTCCACATCCCAAAATGACCCCACCCCAAAGCTACAGGAAGACTCTCTGATCTCCCCCAGCATGCTGACCCTTTGTGTGGCAAGCACAGGAGTTTAGTCAGCCCTTCTCTCTCCCAGCAAAGCATGGCTTTCAAATCCGTCACGTGCTGGGGACTCACAAATCTTCCTTGCCAGTCCAGACTGAAAAACGACTTTGCTTTCCTAGCTGGTGTGCCTGGCCTTCCCTCAGAGCTCAAAAAACCACTGCTTCAAGGCAAGGAGCTTGAGAACAACAGGATTTATAGGTTATAAAATACATCT
This sequence comes from Tragulus kanchil, assembly GCA_022376925.1. Classification (NCBI taxonomy): domain Eukaryota; kingdom Metazoa; phylum Chordata; class Mammalia; order Artiodactyla; family Tragulidae; genus Tragulus; species Tragulus kanchil. Next base: position 175,695,596 of record JAIOJX010000005.1, on the reverse strand, counting down.
GAAAATATGTTTTAAAATATTATCCCCGTTCCATGGCGAGGGTGCTGGTGAGTCAGGCCCCATGTTGTCTCTTGAGTCAGGCAACGTTTAAGATGCTCTTTCATTCCTGAGGTTGCTTTGCTTTCAGGTCCTTTGTCTCCCTCTCTATTTTATATAGTGAAGCTCCTGGCAAAGATGGAATGGAAAAGGTGGGGATGGGGTGGAGGAGAGAGAGAGAGACTCCTCAATGCCCAGAAATATCTAGAATTACAAAAAAAACAAAAGCACCTGGGTTGTGGGGTGGGGTTCTGAATCTGATGAGCAGCATCGAAAGGCTCTGGCCCTAGTTTTCTGCCTCTGCAGCATTAGGCTGGAGGAGGCCAGCCAGATGTGTTTAGGTGTACGAGGGTTGAGTCCCGTCAGCCCCACTGCATGGACCGAGCCCAGATGCTGAGAGCAGACATCTCTGACATGCGCTTATTCTCACGGATGGACAAGCAGGACCAGGCAACGCATATAGACCACTTGCAAACCGTAAACAGCATTGGGCATGTTAGTTTATTTACTACTTGGTACTTAACTGATTTGGGGGGATGTTCACACCTGAAACGTGTGGAATAATGTAACTGTTCATGATGTCATTGATTTTCTTCTCAATAGATGAAGTTCTGTGATTTTTCTGGCAGTATCATAAGCTATAGGAAATTTTCAATGCATTGACTCTGGGCATAAAGGTATTTTGATGTCATTTCATGGCCAAGAGTGGCAGTTCCGTCTTCTCCAAGTGAAGATTTTTTATTTTGCTAAAACATTACCAAGGTCTGGCGGTGTTGCGTTAGTGGAAATGTGGTAGCCTCCCGGAAGGATCTGGTGTTTGCTAAGTCCTCAGCCAGAGGGGTCGAGCTGGAAAGAGCTGCTCGGTCCTTTCACCGCATGCCAGGCAGAGGTCTGAGGCGTGCTCTGCGGCCTCCCCAGGTGGATGCAGTAGGCCGCCAGCAGCACCTTGTCACACAGAAGCACCGCCAGCCAGTTTCTTTGATGCTCAGAATTTAGAAAGCTAAAACTAAAAATAGTCCTCATCTGCTTTGTATCCAAAGGGGGGCTCTTTTTTTCCTATTTTTTTTCTTATGTTCTGGGTTGCTGTCATGGGAGCTAGTCAACAAGGAAGAGATATTTCTGGCATCCGTGGTTCTGCAGATTCCAGATTCTTGAGTGGGCTTCTGGTGAATAAAACCAGCTGCTGTGAGCAGGGCTGGTGGGGCTCCGACCGCCTGGGAAGTGGACTAGGGTCTATGGGCGATCTGGGCGGGGGTGCGGTCCTACCTGTCCCTGCTGCCCCTCCTTCCCCATCACCCCTTCCCTTGCTGCCATTCCCTTTCCCATGGGAAAGCTGTCCTGTCGGGGCACCAGGCTGGGGGAGCTTCCTCCTGGGAGAAGGAAGTCCCAGGATCTTGGGCAGGATGGACGCGAGTGGACACAGGCCCAGCTGGCTTGTGGCCTTAGGCACTCTTCTCTGCTGCCTCCTCCTCTTCTGGAAGGGTCCTTCATGTTAAGCAGGTCCTTGAGACCTTGCAACCATGGTCACCTGTTGGCTCTGTCTCCAGGTTCCCACCTGCCCTGCCCCAGCCTGGGGCCCGCTGGCTTCCTCCCAGTTGGGGTCAGTGCCCATGTGTTACCTAACCCTGGCACCAGAGATACCCACTGCTCTGGCTGCAGGTCCCACAGCCCTTCCACTGTCACAGCCTTCGGTCCCCTTAAATCTTGTGTCCCTCCCCTTGCCCCTGGTGTTGCTTTTAGGTCCACCCCTCCTTCCTCCCTTCTCCCAGGGTTCTCTGCAAGGTGCAGGGGTGCTGTCAGCAGCAGAGCCACTCCCTCCCCAGGAAGTCTAATTAATCAGTTCACCAATTAGAGGCAAAAAAGCAAACCCCGCATTTCAGGTTTGGTTTATGTGTTTTTTATTCTGTGGCCATAATTGGGAAAACCAGAGGCCGTCTGATTGGAGCCCTTAGATGACAGAAACCTTTCCAGAGGGCTCTGGGCAACGTGACTCATGTTTCTGCTGCCTGCCTCACTCCCACAGCCATTCATGTTCTCTTCAAACACACCACCTCTTTATCCTGGGGAGGAACTTTCCAGTCCTCTTTGATGGGGACAGCTCTGACCTATAGGCAGTCATCTGCTTTGCTACGTAGAGTCTTTCTGAGGCAGGCTCCCACCGTGAGGCTAGTCAGCCGCTGTGCTACAGATGCTGGTCTCAGTCTTGGGGGCATTGCTGGGTGAGTGACCGGGTCCCTGATTCTGTTTACTCGTGCATCTGATGAAGGAGCCCAAAGGCTAGCATCCCCATGCCTCACACCGGGGAGCAAAGGGCCCTTTGTGCTACAGAGGGGCCACCGTGATCCTGGCCAGGACTGGGGTCCTGAAAAAAGTCAGGGAATACCATGTTGGTAGTATTGCTAGGATGTGAGAAGAGGCTGAAGGCTGACTCCGTGGGTGGCTCTGAGGGAACTGTCCCTATGCATCCCACGGTACTCTTCATCCCATGGAAGGTTTCAAACAAGCCCGACTCAAGCAAGGCCAGGCAGTGCCTGCTTCCCCGAAGGGGCCTCCCCTCAGCCGAGTGCCTCTGTGCTTAAAGACGCATTATAGATACATGCGCTCCAGTGGCTGCAGGAAGTTTGGAGTGTGAGATGGAAATCTCAACACATATCCTGACAAAGCACCAGGGCTGCAGAGCAGAGGGGCAGCCCCATTGCTACAATGAATGCCAAGAGCAAGGAGCCAACTAGCTGAAGTTGGTTTCCAGCAAAATGAAAACCTAGTTCCCCTTCCCCAAATTGTTGGACCTGGGTAAAGCTTATTCTCCCCTGGTGTTGCTTTTAGGTCCACCCTCCTTCCTCCCTTCTCCCAGGGTTCTCTGCAAGGTGCAGGGGTGCTGTCAGCAGCAGAGCCACTCCCTCCCCAGGAAGTCTAATTAATCAGTTCACCAATTAGAGGCAAAAAAGCAAACCCCGCATTTCAGGTTTGGTTTATGTGTTTTTTATTCTGTGGCCATAACTGGGAAAACCAGAGGCCGTCTGATTGGAGCCCTTAGATGACAGAAACCTTTCCAGAGGGCTCTGGGCAACGTGACTCATGTTTCTGCTGCCTGCCTCACTCCCACAGCCATTCATGTTCTCTTCAAACACACCACCTCTTTATCCTGGGGAGGAACTTTCCAGTCCTCTTTGATGGGGACAGCTCTGACCTATAGGCAGTCATCTGCTTTGCTACGTAGAGTCTTTCTGAGGCAGGCTCCCACCGTGAGGCTAGTCAGCCGCTGTGCTACAGATGCTGGTCTCAGTCTTGGGGGCATTGCTGGGTGAGTGACCGGGTCCCTGATTCTGTTTACTCGTGCATCTGATGAAGGAGCCCAAAGGCTAGCATCCCCATGCCTCACACCGGGGAGCAAAGGGCCCTTTGTGCTACAGAGGGGCCACCGTGATCCTGGCCAGGACTGGGGTCCTGAAAAAAGTCAGGGAATACCATGTTGGTAGTATTGCTAGGATGTGAGAAGAGGCTGAAGGCTGACTCCGTGGGTGGCTCTGAGGGAACTGTCCCTATGCATCCCACGGTACTCTTCATCCCATGGAAGGTTTCAAACAAGCCCGACTCAAGCAAGGCCAGGCAGTGCCTGCTTCCCCGAAGGGGCCTCCCCTCAGCCGAGTGCCTCTGTGCTTAAAGACGCATTATAGATACATGCGCTCCAGTGGCTGCAGGAAGTTTGGAGTGTGAGATGGAAATCTCAACACATATCCTGACAAAGCACCAGGGCTGCAGAGCAGAGGGGCAGCCCCATTGCTACAATGAATGCCAAGAGCAAGGAGCCAACTAGCTGAAGTTGGTTTCCAGCAAAATGAAAACCTAGTTCCCCTTCCCCCAAATTGTTGGACCTGGGTAAAGCTTATTTCTGGAATCCCACAGAAAGAATCAACAATGTGTTGGACACTTAGAAACCGCCTAATAGTCATTTTAATGCAGTGGGGTGTTGGTGTATTGCTCCCAAAGCTTTCTGCTAAGGGATCAGCTTGGGGAGAATAAAAGAGCTTTTCTGAGTAACTTTGCCCAGATGTTTCTCTCTGGGGATAACCCTACCTGGTCTGGGTGAGTTGAATGTCAGAAGCCGATTCAATGGTTGGATTCCATAGGGAAAGGAACCAAGTTATTGCAACTTTATGTGCATTTGGATGAAAGAATGTAATAATAATGGCTTACTGTAAAATGAAAACAACACTAATGATTGTCTTCATTAGCAAAATGATATTTTCTGGACTAACATTAGCAGTTATCGGATTGCAGACAATAATAGGAATGTGAAATTAATTTCATTGAAGGAATTGAAGAATGATTTATTTACAGTGAATATCCATTCTCTGTGAAACTCCACTGACTCCATTAAATATAGCTGTATCCTCTTAGAATGTGCAACTCCAAACTAACAGTTCAGAATCACATTATTTTATACCTATGTTAAAACATTCTTAAAAAAGAAAAATCCCCATGACAGTGCCAGTTCACTTGAGGACATTTTGCAAAAATGTGGGACATGACAGTCCAGGTTCTGTGACATTACTCTGCTTTGATTGCCTAATAGAAGAATGTCATAATTCTTACACTGCTAGAGTGTAACTGACAGAAAGCAAGTGCTAAGTGCAGTGCAATGGATTTTGCATAGCTGTAAACATGACCAAGATGTAGAACATTCTAGCACTCCAAAGAAATTCCCACCTCTTCAGTCAACACCTACACCCCATGGAATCACTACTCTGACTTCAACAGCATAGTTTCATTTGCCTAAGTTTAGGCTTCATGAAGTTGAAGCTACAATACTTTGGTCACCAGATATGAAGAGAAGACTTATTAGAAAAGGGCCTGATACTGGGAAAAATGGAAGGCCAAAGGAGAAGGTGATGACAGAGGATGAGATGGTTGGATGACATCACTGAGTCGATGGACATGAGTTTGAGCAAGCTCTGGGAGACGGTGAGGGACAAGGAAGCCTGGCGTGCTGCAGTTCATGAGGTCGCAAAGAGTCAGATACAACTAAGCAATTAAATGGAACTGAAGCTCCATGGAACTATGCTGAGTAAACCGTTTTGTTTCCAGCTCATTTCTTTAACATTTTCGAGATTCAGAGACATGTCATGTACCAGTAGTTCATTCATTTCTGTCACCTAATTTCAGTCTTTACATCTTGTGCTTTGACTCACCATAGACTGACTGACTAATTGCCATGGAGAAATTTACAGTGAATTGGTTCACCTCTGTTAGTATCTGAGTTTGTGGCAGAAAGAGTGGAGGACAGAAACCTAGGAGATGTCATCCACCTTGCAGGGCCTGAGGTAAGTCTCTTGGCTGCTCTGTTCTTGGACACCTATCTATGAACAGCCACCGAGGATGCTGATCTAACAGCTTCACAAGGTCCAGGGGCAGATGAACTAAGAAGGGGCTGGCCCTGGGGTCAGCCAGAGGTGCTCTGAGGACACGGCATCAGGCAGTACGTCAACCTGGGCCCTCTGGTTTCTAAGTTCTGCCATTATGTCCTACACTGTATTTGTCATTGATTTTTAAAAACCAGATATATGGCAGAAACCAATACAATGTTGTAAAGCAATCACCCTCCAATTAAAAAATAAGTACATCCAAGAAAAAAGAGATAAAATTCATTCTCCAAGTGGAAAAAAAACACCAAAAAACAGTTCTGAGCTTTGGTTGCAAAATATAACTTTCATTTCTTGCTACAAATGCAGAGTTTTCAGCCTCCTGGTTTGACACGCTGCGCATATGCACAGAGACCCCCACCCCTTTCACTGAGGCAGTTCTCTATCTCCTCAAAGAGCTTATTATTTTACAGAAGCTCTCTTGGGGGCGTGAGCTGCAGCAGCCCTCTCTTCTGTATTTATTTATTAATTAGCTGGCTGAGTGGGAAATCGCACCCTTTTCTTATTCATTGTTTTTTAAGGATTTGAGCTGATTATCTAAATAAACAGTGCTCTTAAAATTCTCCCTCAAGTAGAATTGCTAATCCCACCTTATATTTTTGCAAAAATAGTGTAAGACTCATTCCCCCTGAATAGTTTCTCTTGTTCATTTCACCTTTTCAAGGACTGGCCGAGTCTGGGCATGAATTAAAACCCTAGTCAAATCTCATACCTCCGTGTCCCAGAGGAACATGCAAGAAATAAAGCCTGTTTGCTCCTTAGTGAATAGGTGCTCACAGCTGTAAAGAATTGTCCTTCAAGTATTAGCTGCATTCCCAAATGGTTTTTAAAACAGAAAACACAATTAAAAATCTACCTGGACAGTTAAAAATCTTAAAGAAAAAGTGACTTGAACAGGAGTCCCTTGAAGTTTTCTCCCAGAAAACTGCAAGGCATTGCAGTGGTAAAATACTACCTACGTGCATGCTCAATCACTTCTGACTCTTCGCAGCCCCATGGATTGCAGTCCACCAAGCTTCTCTGTCCATTGGATTTCCCAGGCAAGAATACTGAATTGGGGCTTCCCTGGTGGTCCAGTGGGTAAGAACACTGCCTTGCAGTGCAGGGGGCGCCAATTTGATCCCTGGCCTGGGAGGATCCCACATGCCCCGGAACGGCTGGACCGATGTGTCCAACTACTGAGCCAGAGCTCTGGAGCGCATGTGTCCAGAGCCAGTGCTCTGCAGTGAGAGAGGCCACTGCGATGGGAGGTCCACACGGGCCAGAGAACAAAAGGTAAATAAATGAAGGGCCAACAAAAGTGGCCAAAAAAAAAAAAAAAAATTTACTGGATTGCCATTTCCTTTTCCAGGGGATCTTCATATTTATTAAGGAAGATGAAAATCTACTAAAATGACCTGATGATACTGGACATAGCTAATTATTAGGCCACAAAATGATCAGAAACTATTGTGCTCTGACCAAATATTGAAACATAGTGTTCATCACTCAGTCATGTCCTCTGTCCATGGGATTCTCCAGGCAGGAATACTGGAGTGGGTTGCCATTCCTTCCTCCAGAGGATCTTCCCAACTGAGGGGTCAAACCCAGGTCTCCTGCATAGCAGACAGATTTTTTTTTTTTTTTTTTTTACCACTGAACCACCAAGGAAGCCAATAACCTGATGATCCTCCAACAGGTCCAGAAAGAGTCTGGATCCTGAGGCCTGAATTCCTTAAGAACCAAAATCACTGTCAGTCCTTAACCAAGACGGAGAGTCAAAAGAGGTGCCCAAAGGCTTGTGTGAGATGCGCTGAGGGCTGCCTTCTGCCCTCCTCAGGGCTGAGTCCACAAACTCCAGAGTCTCCTGGCCAGCATACACAGCCCTCCCAGTTCCCAGGCTCTGCTGCCTCCGCATCCTCCCGGCTGTACCAAGGACCATTCTAGAAAATGTCATTGAGACCCGATTTCTGAGACTTCCCATTAGCAACACACGTCCTTCATCTATTGCAGCAACAGGAAAACTCATTCAGCGAAATGACAGCCACTGGCCTGACTCTCCACCTGCAGGCCGGCCCTGGCCTCGTCCTTCCAAGTCCTGGCCACAGTTTCCTGTTCTTGCTGGCTACCTAGCTGGTGCAGATCTGCATTTCTAAGTTGGAACTGGGAACCTGAGCAAAGGCCAGCTTCTGGAGGTCTGCCTTTGATATGCACCCAGCCTGACCAGAAGAGGAGATTCTGGGGTTTCCTCTAGAAGCGTGCTTTCATGTACCGTGAAATTCAAGTCAAGCATCAGGCTTCCACGGATTGGATTCTTGCCTGTGCAGCATCAAAGCCCTGGGCACTTAGTCACCTCCGGGTCAATGCTGAAATGTTGAGGCAGCCTTGCCCCCGGACAGCTGCACCCACCAGGCATTTCCAGGAGCTGCAGGTACTGGCTTGCCTTTCCCTAGAGCACACAAAGAAGGGCACAGTCTTAGGAAGGAGTGAATCACATTGATGACTGAGAGAGTTCACGTTCTCCTGAAATGCTGAATCTCTCAATTCAAGAGAACAGACTTGTGTAACCTTCTCTGCCTTCACAAAGTTACACAACACACTTAAAAGACCATAAGATTTTAATGGAAAACAAGGCAGGAACAGTTGCAGGAGTTCCCCTAATTGGGAACCGTGACCCTGGATGCACCCGCTGCCTAGCTCAGGCCTCTGTTTCCTAGGAGGTTTGGGGGTGACCCTCTCCCTGGGCCCCGTGGGCTGCTGTCACTTCCCCTTTGCTCCTGTTGTCACTAACTTTGCTTAATGGCCCTGTTCTCTGGGACTTACATTTCTCCAGCGGAGAAACAGGCCTTGCTCTCTGAGCTTGGAGTTGGGGGAATTTGCTCGCCGGCCAAGACCCCAGGGTGTGGGGGGCAGAGGCACGCGTGCTGTGATGGGACCAAGTGTTCTGTACATTTTTTTCTAAATGGATGTTCAATATTTTAAGTGGCACATCAGTGACTCTGGGGTACGCTTATCCAGTTCACTCCATCAGCTTCAATAAATACCAAATTAAAAAGAGGGAAAAAAAAAAGAAGAGGGAAATAGTGTATGCTTGTGTGTGAGAGAGACAGAGAAAGGGGAGAGAGTTTAGACTCCTCAATGGAAAACAAAAGGCATCAACCAGTCAGGGGAACAGGGAGCATCTACGGAGAGAGGCCAGGTGCACTTTCGCTAAACGCCAACCTTTAACGGCTGCCAGCTTCCGATGCCCCAGGAAGGGGCTTCTCCTCTGCCTCTGAGCATACCCCTCCCTCCCTTGGCTTCGCCTTTGTATTTTCTGTGCCTTTTTGGTGGGCAGCATGATGACTCCACCCAGAGGGTCAGCACCCCACCCTTGAAACCCTGTCACCTTACAAGGCACAGGGTGGGGACTTGGCAGAGGTGATGAAGGGACCTGTGTCGAGACAGGGGTTAATTCTAGATGAGCTGGTGAGCCTAGTGTCATCACAGGATCCTAATCAGTGGAAGAGGCCAGAGAGTCCAAACCAGAGACGTGAAGGCTGGCATGGAGGATGGAGGATGTGGGGCCACCAGCCAAGGATGCGGGCAGCTTCTAGAGGCTGAGAACAGCAACAGGGAGGATTCTGCCCTGAGGCTCCCAGAAAGAATGCTGCCCAGCCCACAGTCTGACTTCAGCTGACCTCAACGTTCTGACCTTCGGAAGAGTAAGAGAGTACCCGGGTGCTGCGTTGGGCCTGTAGATGATACAAAAGAATATGCTAGAAGCGCTGCTGCCCTCAGGGAATGTCCCAGGTTGCTCTGGAGAAAGCAGACACACACGCGTGAGTAAGAGACTGATAGGAGAGGAGAGAGAGACACAGCCACAGAAGGGGGACCCCAGTTATAAGACCAAAGCCCACCGGGGAAGACGCTCGGGTCGGGGTTTGCCTCTGCGGGCGGAGGGCCACTGCAGCTCTGCTCCTTCGGGGAGGCTTGGAGACGGAGGGATGCCAGCACTGAGTACAATATGCCTGTTCTATGTCTAGTCTGTCCCAGCTCATGCTCAGAGCAAACCCACAACCACGGGAAGCATTCGTCCTCCTGTCCCCGGTGGACCAAGAGTCAGGAGAGGTGGTCATACCCCAGGCTGCCCCGGGAAGGAGAGCCTGGAGTGGCCAGCTTCCGTTCCCAGCTGAGACCCTGCCGCCCTCGGGGGCAGGAGGGCTGCCCTCCAGCCTCAGCTCGGCGCCAGTGGCGGGTTCCTCAGGAGAGGAGGGCTGTGATCAGCAGACGGGCCGTTTGCTCGGGACATGTCTCAGAGGCTCCTGTGACAGCCTTATCGATGCCTCTCCCCAGCGTGGGTGAGGACGTGGGGCTGACAGCACGTTTTGCAGGAGGCCGGGGGGCCCGCTCTGCACACCGGGCATAGGAAGGAGCATTTACCATTCATCCTTTGATGTTTTCCAAATGGCCTGCACAGCGGCTGTCAGCACGGGGAATTATTTTATTACATTTTCAGATGTAACCAGGAAAGCTCGTTTGGAGCCACCGTTTGGATGTTAAAACAGCATAGGTTGATTTTCCATAACTGGGAACAAATTGATCCCAGCGAACACAGCAAGAGGAAGTGCCTTGGGCACCAGCTGAGCGAGGGGGAAGGGTGGCCGGGGTGGCTGACCGCCAGGAGACGCAGCTGGCCCTCCCCCACGCCGACAGGCAGGGACGCCTCCGCCCCCGGCCGGGCCTCGCTCCTTGCAGGACGAGGGTCCAAGCTGGGAAGGACTTTGCTGCAGAGGCAGGGTGAGGAGAATGAGCAGAGAATCGTGGTCCCTCCATCGTGTGTGGAGCCAGAGCCTGGGTTTCTATAGTGACTGCCAAATATTTGGGTTTAAACAGGGCCCCACTGAGCCCTCTGAGAGGATCTGGCTGAAGTTTGGGATGCATGGAGTCATGGAAGCCATCATTCACCTTCTTGACTCCTCATTGAAAAATGTCCCTGCCCTGCACATAGCTCTGAGTGTTTGTTAAGAAAAGGCTGAGCATGGAATGCGAGGTCATACCTGGGCATGTGTGTCTGTCTGTGTGTGTGCAAGGTGCACATGTGTGAGTGGGCCAAGGTACATGTGAGTACATGTGTGCTTGTGAGTGCACATACCTGGACACAGCATACGTGTATGTGTGAACTTGCCCATGTGCATAGGTGTGTGTTTCTGTGTGTTTCTCGTGTGCCCGTGCACTGTGTCAGGGGAAGGCCACCCCACCCTGATCCCCCTCTTTGACCTCTGTCTCCCCTGGAGACACCAGCCACGTCCACGCCGGCCAAACATTGCCTCAGTGGTCCACCCACGCTGCATTTTCAGCCCCCCAACAAGCTGCACAGACACCCACCATGCTGTTATGAAACCAACTGGCCACTGGCAGGTCCCCTTCAAAGAAAAGAAAGAGAGATCGTAGCAGGAGGGGCCCCCAGACTCGCCCCCAGGAGGGCATTAGGACACAGGGCCCTGTCCTCAGGGTCAGACATGGGGCTTGGACAGAACAGCGAGAGGGACCCGGCTTCTGACAGAGTCTAGGCTGGGGGCCCGATGCAGAGCTCCCTCCCAAAGGGGAAAAAGGTGGAGACAGGCTTCTAGTCTCCGTGTGGCTCATGGAGCTCATGGAGTTCATGGGGCACGTGGTTCATGGAGGAAAGACCCGGAGACCTCGGCTGCAGAGCCAGCCCGCCTGTGACTCACACGGAAGCAGGCTGTCTGACCCCTCTCTAGAAATGGTCTCTCGCTTCTCACGCTTGGCTTCCAAGTCCGCCCCGGCCGGGCCTCGCTCCTTGCAGGACGAGGGTCCAAGCTGGGAAGGACTTTGCTGCAGAGGCAGGGTGAGGAGAATGAGCAGAGAATCGTGGTCCCTCCATCGTGTGTGGAGCCAGAGCCTGGGTTTCTATAGTGACTGCCAAATATTTGGGTTTAAACAGGGCCCCACTGAGCCCTCTGAGAGGATCTGGCTGAAGTTTGGGATGCATGGAGTCATGGAAGCCATCATTCACCTTCTTGACTCCTCATTGAAAAATGTCCCTGCCCTGCACATAGCTCTGAGTGTTTGTTAAGAAAAGGCTGAGCATGGAATGCGAGGTCATACCTGGGCATGTGTGTCTGTCTGTGTGTGTGCAAGGTGCACATGTGTGAGTGGGCCAAGGTACATGTGAGTACATGTGTGCTTGTGAGTGCACATACCTGGACACAGCATACGTGTATGTGTGAACTTGCCCATGTGCATAGGTGTGTGTTTCTGTGTGTTTCTCGTGTGCCCGTGCACTGTGTCAGGGGAAGGCCACCCCACCCTGATCCCCCTCTTTGACCTCTGTCTCCCCTGGAGACACCAGCCACGTCCACGCCGGCCAAACATTGCCTCGGTGGTCCACCCACGCTGCATTTTCAGCCCCCCAACAAGCTGCACAGACACCCACCATGCTGTTATGAAACCAACTGGCCACTGGCAGGTCCCCTTCAAAGAAAAGAAAGAGAGATCGTAGCAGGAGGGGCCCCCAGACTCGCCCCCAGGAGGGCATTAGGACACAGGGCCCTGTCCTCAGGGTCAGACATGGGGCTTGGACAGAACAGCGAGAGGGACCCGGCTTCTGACAGAGTCTAGGCTGGGGGCCCGATGCAGAGCTCCCTCCAAGGGAACAAGGTGGAGACAGGCTTCTAGTCTCCGTGTGGCTCATGGAGCTCATGGAGTTCATGGGGCACGTGGTTCATGGAGGAAAGACCCCGGAGACCTCGGCTGCAGAGCCAGCCCCGCCTGTGACTCACACCGGAAGCAGGCTGTCTGACCCCTCTCTAGAAATGGTATCTACGCTTCTCACGCTTGGCTTCCAAGTCCGCCACAAGGATACAATTTGTAAGAAAATTGATGACACTTCCTGGGCAGCCATGCAAAGAAGCAGCCTCCCAGGGAGCCAAGCACACCTGGGCAGGCGCCGGCACCCAAGCGCCTGCACAGCCCTAGCCCAGGGACCCCAGCATCCTGAGCGGGCGAGAAGCCGGCCGTGCCACCGCGTCAGGCTGGCGCCATCTCGCCCACTGCCTATGCAGGAGGGCCCGAATCAGGGCCCCGGAGATCTGCATCCTGCATGGAAGGTGCAGGGCAGGGACCGGAAGCCAGGAGCCCAGTGCGCACGTGAACTCCGCGTGAAGCTCCACACAGCACAGGACCTGCGCCCAACACAGAGGAGGAGCCGGGAGACGGTTAGCAAAGCCCACAGCCCCTCAGACACTGCCTTACCCGGCAGCTCAACACAGGAGGGAGCTTAGTGCTCTCCTCTTTGAAACCCAGGAGAGTGGGAAAGTTGCCAGCCAGGTCCTGAAGGGAAGAGGAAGGGATGTATAAACCGTAATTAACCAGAAAGGGGAGGTGCAGGCCGCATTTTCCTAAACTCCAGTCGACTAGAAGAATCAAAAGAGTCGCCTGAGGTTAAAAATCTACATTTGAGGTGTGAATTTAACTGACAAACCTCAAATGGAAGATTAGAGTGGACAATTTAGTAGTTGGAATGCTTCTGCTTTCAAGGAAAGATTTCTTTCTGTGCAAGGATGGCCACTGAGAATGACAGTGAAGAGGAGACCCATGAAGCATGTCTTTGGGGAGTTGCTCCTTGTTGGAAGGAAGGAGTCTCTCTGCTGCAAAGCAGAAAAGGAGGAAGGGTCTCCTTGCTGGAGAACCTCTTTCTGTGTTGAATCCACGTCATGGACCACCTTCGCCAACAGAAATCAAGGCTCATCTTGATTCCAGCCTTGTCACTGTGGCCTGAAAGCTAGACATAAATTACCAAAATACCCTTTGAACACTGGCCCATTAGAAGCTTCAAAGAGAATCTGGAATGCCACGGAAGAGCGGGAAATTACCTACGACGGGGCGGGCGGCGCGCAGGCCGGGTCCTCGCCCTGCTAGACTCACAGCCTTCATCAGGAAAGCGTGCACTTCGTGAGAGGCAGGTGGGTCTCGCCCAGAGGAGATGCAGGGGCTTGTGAACACGAGGTCGAGGTGCAGACCGGCACCTCCCACCAGGCCCTCTGGGAGCGCAGTGCACATCCCTCAACAGAGGGAGGGAATTTCCTCTCCAGATCCCAGCTCTGCTGCCGTCTGCGGACTCCACGCCGTGCGGACGGGTGGAGGGCGAGGGCCTCGGAGGCCGGCTTGCCCCACCTGCAGCTTCAGCAAAGTCACATGACCTTCGTGACCGACCGGGGGCCCATCTCTGGCTGAGTACTTCTGCACTTGGCGCGTTCGGTCCTTCCGGAGGACGGCAGTGCGTGCTCGGAGAACAGCAGGACGAGCCCAGCTCGAGGAAATTGCCTCCTGTTCCTCCCATTTCCTGCAGGGGCTGGCGGCGCAATGGCTTCGGGCGTCCCTCCAGGCTGCGGAGCCTCTCCGGAAAGCCGTTTGTGACCTCGGGGTGAGTCTGGGGGGCTGAGGATGAGGTGAGAGGCTCGGAAGCAGGAAGCAGGGTTGGCCTGGCAGCTTCTCCCAAAGAGAAGCAGCAGGGATCTGGAGGGCTGATGGAAAACGTACAGAAATCATGGATTACTCTGCCTAAGATTTTCACCTCTGGTCTCTCCCTCCTCACCCCTGCTGGTGGGGAAGACTAACTCAGGTTCTGCTTGACTCTCTGCAGCCAGATACACTGGACTAAAGCGCAGAGCAGACAACAGGGAGACCCAGAACTTGGTGAGCCAAGGGGCAGTGATTGAACCTGGGATGAAGCCAGAACTATGACCCGAGGCCCCTCTTACCTCCTGTTCCCTCATCCATTCCCAACCCAACAAGACAAGTTGTTGACTCAGGTCAGAAACTATAGCTGATATGGTGAAAAACCCACCATTCCTGAAGATGTGCAGGGGAGCTTGTATGTGGTGATTCCAACTCCTAATTTGACGGGATGAAGGAGGTGGTGCAGAGAGAGGCTAGAGGCAGAGTCTGGGCACTGTCCGTCCATCTCCGCCCACCAGCCATCTTGGATCTCAGAGCACAGTTGGGAGGTGAATTGAACACTCCCACATTCAGATGCAAATCACTATCATGCGCGGCGGCGTTGTTATTATTACCAACCTTAGGTTGTGTTTATCCAGGTTCCTGGAGCCTTTGGTCTTGGTTAGTCACCCGGTCCTCTCTGGGATTCTTTAGGGCCCCACTGACTGTAGCCTCCCAGGCCCCTCTTGTCCATGGGATTCTCCAGGCAAGAATACTGGAGTGGGGTACCATGCCCTCCTCCAGGGGATCTTCCCAACCCGGGGATCAAACCCACCTCTCTTGTGTCTCCAGAGTTGGCAAGTGGATTCTTTCCCACTGAGCTACCAGGAAGCCCACAGTTTAGAAATAAAAAATGAAATAGTGACCTATAACCAGAAACTTGCATGTATTGACTAGCTTCCTGCATTAGTGAACAAGGGAAAGCAAGGGTTGTTAAGCATTCTAGTTAACACTGTGAGTTAACCACAGTATTAGATAATGTACCTCATATAATATACATGAGCATATTCCTCTTATGTGTTAGAACACAGTAAATTATAACAGTAAATTACAACTCGCAGCAAACTGGTACCAAACTTAAAGGTACCTTTCAATGTCTCAGAGAACCATTTAAGACTTAGAGCTGAAGATTAACTACAGAAAGAAAGCCAGAATTGGAGAGGTTCTGGTAGAGAAGACCTTTCTAAAAAACAAGTAGGCAACAGCTACCAGGAACTCTGAAAAGTCTTATCTTTTGATACAATAATTTGTTTAATCTCTAGGGATCTTGCCTAGGGAAATATAAGTATGGACCAGGTTGAATAAAGATTTTTGTAACAGCATCATTTATAATAGTGAAAAGTTAGAAATAACTTACAGTCAACAATCTGTTATGTCTACTAAATGGAATACTATACAACTACTAAAAAGTATGCTTCCAAAAATATTCAATTTGTTAATACAATTAATGTTCACAATATAATAGTGAGCATAAAATGTACTTACTGTGTATGGGGTATAATCCCAATTTTGTTACAACAAAGTTGTTTGTTTATCTGCATATATATGCATGCTTTATCACAATTTGTGTATTTCTCAAATTTCTATGATAATCATTTATCATTTGTGCAAAAAGTATTTCTGAAGGTACTATAATTTTTTAGTTTTACAATTTTTGTTTTAGGCACAAAATATTTCAAACACAAAAGAAGACATATCTGCACTCACTTCTCCCAACTTTAGCAAGGATTATCTTATTTAACCAGAATTACAAGGGTGATTTAATTTTATCAAATCTGTTAATAATACTCACTTCACAAATTACAGAAGAATATCTCTGTCTACTCATCTCACTAGAAACAGACTATAAAACTCAACAATCTTCCACACCCATTCCAGATTAAAAAATGCAAACTTATAACAAATGAAGAACTAAATGCCAAACAGTACACCAAAATTTATACTTGAACCTGAGCAGTGACTGTGCCATCCTGGCTTGGCCTTGACTCCATAGAGAATGCTTCTTTATCTCTGTGCTCAGTCATGTCCGACTCTCTGTGGCCCCATTGGCCTGTGGTGTACTGGGCTCCTCTGTCCGTGGAATTTTCTAGGCAACAGTGCTGGGGCAGGCTGCTGTTTCAGGGGATCTTTCCAACCCAGGGATAGAACCCACGTCCCTGGTGTACACTGCTTCGGCAGGCAGATGCTCTACCGCTAGCGCCATCTGTATAAAACTGACAGTGATCACCTCTTCCTGCCATGGCTACAGGCTTGCCTGGATACTGTCCACATTACCCGAGCAGGACAGAGACGCTGTCTTTATGCCACTTGGTTCTGGCAACGAGAACAGTGCCAGGTACAGAGCAGGTGCCCAGTTCAAACCTGTGACCAGAGACACGGGTTCCCTCTACTGATGACGAGCCTGGCGGTGCCACTTGGTTCCTTGCGCACTGAGTGAAAGCCCCCGTCCACCAGACCACAGATCACGCATCGAGACACGTTCACTTTGCATCAACCTTCCACCACTACTAAAAACATAACAAGTTACATCACACTGTTCTGAATATATCAGTGCAACACAGAAAGCAGATGAAAAACAGAAAGAGAGATAAAGCTATTGTCATTTTCAAATAATGATTATGTTCCTGAAATAGCAAAGAAAACAAGTATTAAAAACAATAGAAGCAGTGAGAGAATTTACTTCAGAGTTAATGAAAACTGCCATATAAAAACAATAGCTTTCCCATAGGTGAAAAATAAACAGATAGGAAATCAAATGAAAGGAAAAACTGTTCTCCTCAATATTAGCAAGCAAGTTAGCAACAAAAGAAAACTTCATCTGCAGACATAAAAGAGGTCTTGAATAAATTTAAACACACATTTTATGATTTGCTAGAAAGATTCAGTATTACAAAGCTACGGGTTCTCTCAGATTAATCTATAAATGCATTGCAACCCTGGCCAGGTCACCAGTGAGAGTTCTGAGGGAAAGATGATTAGTTACCGCAATGTTCATTTAAAAAGACCAAAATACAGGAAAAGTCCGAGAAATCCTCGGAAACAATCACTGCATACCAATCTTCACAGATTAGTAATATGCATTTGAAAACTGCAAAGAATTAAAGCAGTCAAGTACCTACTGAAAAATAGGCAGTAAAATTAGAAGGAGAGATTTTAAAAGGCCAAGTGTAAACAAACTACAGCTGGGAATTTTAAATGTGCTAAAGGTGGCATTTTAAATCCATAAGGAGAAGATCAAAGATCAGGCACTCAGAATTCTTACCTCTTCTTTTCCACCAAAATTATTTCCACAGAAATCACCAATTTAAATGTAGTAATGAATATGTAAAACTATTAGAAGAAAAACTTGAGAACATTCTTATGTTCCTATTATTTTGAAGTGGGAAGGAATTTTTAGCACAACACAAAATCCAGAGAAGCCAAAGCAGACAAGTTCAATCTATCTAACTGCGTATTTAATAATGTAAATTTTCAACTGTTGTATCATAAATCAAGTAAAAAATTTGAAGAAAAGATGTGAAATATTTTGTAATGTGAATGATACAATTCTACATAAGCTCTCAGAAAAAAAACGGGCATAAGTAATTACAGAAACAAGCGTTAAGTACAAATAGAAAGGTATATAAATACTTGTGGCCAGTGACATCTGATGAGACTCCATTTGTAATTAAAGAAATGAAAATTGAAGCAGCATTTAAAGGATGATTATTAACCTACCAAGGCCAGGAGCTGAGAACTAGACTCTTTGCAATGGCCTTGTGGATAGGCTTTTGAGAATGGGATCATAAAATAGGATTATTATTCTCAAATGAAATGAATCCATCAGTTCCACTTCAGGGAGTTTATTCTACGGATAAAGTTCACAAAGACATATAGACATGGATGTTCAGGCAACAAAAATTTGAAAAAGCCTGAATACTGAATGCATTATGGTAGTGTCTCCACTCATTTCTCTACTGCCTTTAAAACGGGGGAGAAGATGGGTTAACCGGACTGCACAGATCCCTAGGCTATGATGCCATATAAACATTCAGCTTTCTAATGATAATGTGATTGATCATATACTTTTATTTCTCCAAAAAGAATCTGTGTATGTGCTTGTGTATGTGTGTGAGTATGAAAGAAAATAACATTTCTGGGAGCTGACTGGAGAAACAAAATAATGAGTACTGACTGAATAGACAGTGTGGAACCAGAGCTGTCGAGACAGGGAAGACTTTTTTAATTTTTATTTATTTTTTTTGGTTCAGGTTGCCTTTTAACCAGGTCCATGTACTACTTTTATCATCGAAAATAGTAATGAAGCAGTTCTAAAAATAGAAGACAGAATTTTAAAAAGATAGATTTATGAAAGCTTCGAAGAAAAATTGATCTTGGGAATGCCATGTCTTTAATTAAAAGCATGCTTTTGTTCCCAGTCGTTTAACGTTTCCTGTTCAGCTCTGATTCTTATTTTCAAATGTCTTTCTTTATCTCTCTGTACCTTGAAGTGGACATTCTGCATGCTCCCTTCTGCGCACCCTGCAATAGATTATATTCCATTTCCTGATTCTCTTGAGATAGAGGCCCCGTTCACAGAGCGGAAAGCGGCCCGGCGAGGAGGCCTGGGCCTGGGCGGTCAGCGAGGCTCTGTCCTCCGTCCTCCGTGCCTTTGCAAGCTTATCAGTGCTTCCAGATACACGCTGTCTCTGGGCAATGTCTGATCTCACCTCACCATTTCTACCCTCAGTTCATTCATATTAACCCACAATTGGTGCCGGCTTATCCCAAACTCAGACAAATATGTGCCTACAGAGACAGAGCTCTTGAATGAATTTACCCAAGAACTCTCATTTAGAAAATCTAGAAATAAACTAAGCATACGTCAGCCTACATGTAAGTGTTGTGTCTTGTGCTTTGCTATTGTTTTTATTTTGAATTGTGTATCCTGATCTTCTAAAAATTGAATATCCATAGTCGTCATCAGGCTTGGCCACAGTGTAGAAGAAGTTGTCCTCTATGAAGACCATTGGTCCTGCATATTTCTGTGTGTTTGAAGTCTTTGAAAAAGAACATCCAAAAGTCAAATTTTGTTCTTATTCTTCTGAAAAATGATTCTGCAGCTACTTCTATAAGCAGTTCATTCCACTTTACTTCAGGGCATTTAAGAGTGGTTAGAAACATATGAACATTTCAGAATTTTTCAGTTCTCTATCCAAGAATCCCATCGTTAATAGACACTGGAGGTCAAATAAAACTCACTCTCCAGATAATAAAATGATGGATGGATTTGTGACTACTCATGATCACAATTTATTTCCCAACAAAACCAACAGAGTCTTTGCAGATCTTCTCTATTAGAATAGAGGTAACTACAGACACAGGCTTTGTCTGAAATGTGTGCAAAATAATTGCTTTTAGCATCATTATCACAATTACAGGATTTGGGTTCTCTGGGTCATTCTCATCTATCCCAAAAGGACTTTGTAGTTGCCAAAAATTGCATTTCCCCTGAACAGAGCTGCTGAGAAGCAGCTCTAAAGCTACCTTTTCCTGTTTTCCCTCTTCACAACAATTGCAAGGATTTTATGCTCTTCCCCATTTAGGGCAAAAAAAAAGCAGCTAGAGCGGGAAAGCTGGAGCACTCTAAATTTTAGCAGAAATGTCAAGGTGAAAAGAAAGGCAGACCCTGCACAACTCCCGGAAAAAGCATGTGAAGACTCTTGTTCCATCTCAGTGACGACTTACACGTTCAGCCCAAGTTTCAGACCAGAAATGATTAACTGGATCTTAAATACAAACTCGTTTAAACACAGTGCCAGAGAATAGACCATCCACAACATTAAATTTGGCCTCTAAACCTAAACAGCCTCCCTAAAGTTTCAAGCTAAGCACAGAGCATCATGTTGCCCCTGCCAAGGGCAGACATGCAGTAAAAGGCATTTCTAATTGATTCCTTGTTCCTTTTTATTATTATTTCAGAAGCTCCAGAAAGAACAAGGAATCAGGTGACACACAGGAGAGGAGAAAAGGAAGCAGCTAGGAGGACACACTTCTGTATTCACACTCTGCTGAGTCTTCAGATATCCAGCGGAGAAGAGAAGAATTCTGTTAAAGGTCTTTTTATAGTTCTCAAAATCTAATTGTTTGACATGCCACAACAGAAAATATCTGAGTGCTTGGTAGACTGATGGATTTCCTCCAGACCTCTGAAATGGTGTTGACATCACGAGTTTGAGATGCAGCAGTGGACTGTGGAGATGTGCAGTGAGCCCACCCATGAACGAGATGTTTGAATTCATAGACGTAGCTCCCTTGTGTTGAGAACTGAACACTACCTAGATTTGATGTTATTCATTTTAAATTGAAACATACATACATGTGCCTATACTGAAATAAAGGGGGAAGGAAGGAAATAAAAAGTACAATAGCAAAATAAGGAAGGAAGTAAATACTACATTGATGACACTTCAAATGATCGAAAAATTAAGATAATTTCCCCCCACGTTGCCCCCATTTCCCAGAAGAAGTCACTTTTACTGCTGTATGTGGCCTTGGTTCTTCCAGATGTCGCTCCTACACTTTTCCTTTAATGTAGTAATACTCTTATTTTCAGATTCACCCGTTACATGGAGTATTTACTGCCTTTAATTTATGTAAGATGATAAACTGAATTTACCTTCATTACTTCTACCCTCCCTTTCTTTCTACTTTCTTTTCTACACTTCTTTAGAGGAGACATTTATAACTTTAATAATATATCTCAATCCCAAGAGCTTAGCTTTATATACTATCTATTGAACACCATTGCCAGGAAAATCAGGAAATTAAAATATAATCACTTTTTTCTATTTTTCTTTATCCCAACTCTGAATTTTGTTAAATTATTTTGTACACATTGTCAATATTTCCAATAATTACACTCTGTCCTATAATTGCCATTCATGATTTATCTATAATTATATTTGTCAAATTTTAATGTGCATAAAATAACTTAAGAAACATATTAAAAGATATTGAAGCCAATTTTCCGCCAGTCATATTGAAGTGACTGGGACCAAATCCTGCAGCCGTAAACAGCCATAAGCCTGGGCAAAACTCTGTGAGGCAATCATTTTAAGGCATCAAACAAGTGACTGCCTCAGACCTGGATCCCTGAGAGATGGGAAACTCATGAGGCAATCTCCACAATTTTCCTGGTTTGCTTCCGAGAGACAGCTGCCAATCATGGTACAGAGGGTAACAATCCCAATGAGTTTAGGAACAGATATCAGAGTTTAGGTAGCTAGAATGGCTCAAATCTTAGGATGGGATGACATCAAACAGAAAGAAGGGGTACAAAGAGAGAATCGCAGAATCTATGTTGGAAACCTTGCAAGTCTGAGGGCTGCCTTACGCACCTGCAGGGCAAGACACTGTCTTATAACCGTTAAGCTACCTGACATACCTGTCAGTTCAGCAGGTTGAATGAGCTTAAAATCTAAATATGTTTCTTAACAACGTGGCTTTTGACGTGCTATTTTTCTCTAACCTTTCTTGGTCGTCATCTGGATATGCCTAAAGAAAGGTGGGTGAAATATCCCCTTGATAAATGGAATGCCTTGAATTGCTTTATGTGATTGAATGACATTTCCCAAAACAGCTGCAATCAGCCAACCTTCTCAGCAGGCACCTCTCCACAGTCTTGCCCAGTGATTGCCCATTGGGCTCTTTTGTAAGGCTTTATTCTCTGAAACGTGAATGGTCATAGTAATTAAAATATGTCCTCTCGTTTTCCAGATTCCCATTTAATTCTTTACCGTTCTTTGTTTCTCAGATCATTTTGAAGGATAAACTGACCTAGAGAATATAGGCAACCTTATTTATTACTGGATCCTGTGCTGTGCAAAGTTATAACACAAGTGACCCAGGCATTTCCAAAGGGTTCTCTTTACCATCCTCAGCCTCAAATAGCTTCCCACATAATATACACACACATATATATATGCATTTATTTATAAATATAGGCACACAGGTATATAATTTACATATGACATTTATATATAATCTGTGTCTGCTCAACTGTTTATGACTCTTTGTGACCCTATGGACTGCATCCTGCCAGACTCCTCTCTTCATGGAATTTTCCAGGGAAGAATACTGGAGTGGGTAGCCTTTTCCCACTCTAGGGGACCTTCCCGATCCAGCCATTGAACCCATGTCTCTTGAGTCTCCTGCATTGGCAGGCTAATTATTTACCACTTTGCTACCCCAGAAACATCTATATATAATGTATTAACTAATTTACATGTAGATTTTATATATATATAAATTCCCCATCAAAACTTCTGGGATATATTGGCATACAGAACAATTTAAAACAGTTCAAAAATCTTTCTTCAACATTTTTTCACCATTATTTAGAATTTTGACCCTTTTGGTTTAGCTTATGTTGTTATTTTACTATATCGATTTTATCATACTTTGTCATAAAATCCCTTTGGCTCTTAGCATTTAAAGGTGTAAAGAAAATATAATAAAGGCTGATTTTCTAAGGAACTTAAAAGGCAAAACACTTTGTGAATCATGCTATGAGGAGGTACATAGAGAAAGATTCTGATTAAATCCACTTTCAGCTGAAATTTTCTAAGCATTATATTAATGACCTTGAAGATTGTCCAGCAGAAATATCTTGTGGGTATGAAATTCTTCAAAGGTTGAAATATAGGTTAGAACTCTCCAGAGGCTCCTGTGATATCAAGTAAAAAGCTTAATCAATTTGTAGAAGCAAAAGGTAGACATGCTTTAGAGCACCAGAAATTGATACTCTGAAATCTACAATTATTGGAACTGAAAGTAACTAACTTGAAGTCTGATAAGATTTTTTTCTTCTAAGTGTTTCTTCTGCTTGGACAGACATGAAAGGAAAAACAAATTTCAGTGGATTTGAAATCAACAGAACATTGTAAATGTGTCAGAATTTCCATGCTATAAAAATGTCATCTTATCTGGCCAAGGTTAAACCCCTTATCCTGATAAATACATTGGCATAGAGGCCCTTTCAATTGTCACCCACTATTAACCCTTGTCATGTGACTTTAAAGTCTGGGCTTCAGCAGAGTGGATCTGGTGTTGGTTCATAGCCTAGAATTTTAAATACCTAAGGCCAGATAGCCACTTGCCTCTGCAGCTGTTTGTATGAAGCTCAAGGAAACCTTTTATTGTTAGAACTACTGGATATTTTCAAACGAAAAAGGAAACTTTCCAAACGAAAGAAACGCCTACGTATGCCCATGCATTCTTCATTTTTGTTGCACAAGGGCGTGAGCCCACCATGACCGGCACCTTCAGTGGCTATTGGGTAAATTAAAAGGGCACGCACTGAATTTTCCTCCTTGGGATTCAAGGACTAGGCTAATAAGAATTCAGAATTCTCTTCTGATGAGCAGGAGGGAAGAAAGCAGATCAATGGACTCCTGATGATCTTGAAAGTTTAGAAAAGCACTTGGGGATTATCCACACTGCCTTGTGATGACAAGCTAAGCTTTGTACCTCCCAGGTGAAGCTCCAGTTTGAAACATTAGATCTGAACTGCTTTCAAAGTCCTTCACTGAAGACTGGTGGCAGTGTGCTTCCGTTTGATTTCTCCAAAGCGTTTGTGGGCATGTGCTGTCCAGATAGATTCCTGATTGAAAGTGATACGTTCCTGATGGAAAGTGTCAGGCGGTGGAGTCCTGGAACCCAAGGAGGCTCAGAGGGATCTCCAAGGGGTGCTGAGATTCCTGAAGTTCAAAATAGGGCTTCAAATAATAGGTTAGAACTCTCCAGAGGCTCCTGTGATATCAAGTAAAAGCTTAATCAATTTGTAGAAGCAAAAGGTAGACATGCTTTAGAGCACCAGAAATTGATACTCTGAAATCTACAATTATTGGAACTGAAAGTAACTAACTTGAAGTCTGATAAGATTTTTCTTCTAAGTGTTTCTTCTGCTTGGACAGACATGAAAGGAAAAACAAATTTCAGTGGATTTGAAATCAACAGAACATTGTAAATGTGTCAGAATTTCCATGCTATAAAAATGTCATCTTATCTGGCCAAAGGTTAAACCCCTTATCCTGATAAATACATTGGCATAGAGGCCCTTTCAATTGTCACCCACTATTAACCCTTGTCATGTGACTTTAAAGTCTGGGCTTCAGCAGAGTGGATCTGGTGTTGGTTCATAGCTTAGAATTTTAAATACCTAAGGCCAGATAGCCACTTGCCTCTGCAGCTGTTTGTATGAAGCTCAAGGAAACCTTTTATTGTTAGAACTACTGGATATTTTCAAACGAAAAAGGAAACTTTCCAAACGAAAGAAACGCGTACATATGCCCATGCATTCTTCATTTTTGTTGCACAAGGGCGTGAGCCCACCATGACCGGCACCTTCAGTGGCTATTGGGTAAATTAAAAGGGCACTCACTGAATTTTCCTCCTTGGGATTCAATGACTAGGCTAATAAGAATTCAGAATTCTCTTCTGATGAGCAGGAGGGAAGAAAGCAGATCAATGGACTCCTGATGATCTTGAAAGTTTAGAAAAGCACTTGGGGATTATCCACACTGCCTTGTGATGACAAGCTAAGCTTTGTACCTCCCAGGTGAAGCTCCAGTTTGAAACATTAGATCTGAACTGCTTTCAAAGTCCTTCACTGAAGCCTGGTGGCAGTGTGCTTTCTTTTGTTTTCTCCAAAGCGTTTGTGGGCATGTGCTGTCCAGATAGATTCCTGATTGAAAGTGATACGTTCCTGATGGAAAGTGTCAGGCGGTGGAGTCCTGGAACCCAAAGGAGGCTCAGAGGGATCTCCAAGGGGTGCTGGCGGCGAAGGGAGCTTGGGGGAGACGTGGCCTCTGAAGAACCCACCTTCAGTACACTGCCGTTCTCGGAAGCAGACGCCACCCTCCCATAAACTTTTGTGGTCCAAGCTGAGGCCAGGCAAGCCCACTCCTTCAGTAGAAGCTTGAGCACCACCTGGCCTTGCAGGAAAGTGCTCTGGCCACCAAGAGGCCTCCGGGAGTCACAGGAGCTCTTTGGCATTAATGTGGCCAGCCGTGTGTGAAGTGTAAAATTTGACAAAGATGTACAAAGTAGGATTCCCCCCCATAAAACTAGGGCACAGATCACATTCAGATCACCAACTAGAGGTTGCTACCATGAAAACATTTAAGATCCACCTAAATAGTTTGTTGTCTTGAATCACCATTTACACTACTATCATTTATAGAACATGCATTATTTATACCCACATGTTTTCATGTTTTTAGTATTTTATAGATGTGGTTTTTAAATTTTTGGCCTCTTTTATTAGCTTTTTGTTTATTTATTTTCATCCATCCTTTTATTCTTTGGCCTTTGTGGGCCTCCCATCATAGTGCCCTCTTGTTGCAGAGTACTGGCTCTGGGTGCAGGTGCTCCAGAGCACCGTCTGATAATTGGACACAGCAGTGCAGCCACTCCGCAGCACGTGGGATCTTCCAGAGCCAGGAATCGAACCGGTGTCCCTTGCACTGCAAGGTGGACTCTCTACCCACTGGACCACCATGTTTTTAGTTTTCTAAACTTTAATATATTTCAACTTGTTCTAATTACTCTCATGCTCCAAGATAGGATCCCAAAAATACAATTTAAGAAACATAAATAGGTATTAAAAAAAAAAAAAAGTTCAAGTAGCTCCCTTGAAAACTGCCAACAGTACAGTCTAAATAGTAATGACGGGCAGAATTTTTATTAATTTTTTGTTGTTTAGCAGTTTAAGAAACCAATTTTATAACTTACCTCCTAAGAGAGAATTGTCTTGGTTTGGATAAATTTAAGCTATAAGAAAAAAACAGTTTAACCAGTATCTATGCATTACCAAGGGGTTTCCAAGGTGACGCTAGTGGTAAAATAAACACCTCGGGTAGAAGGGCTCTAAGGGGTGCTGGCGAAGGGAGCTTGGGGGAGACGTGGCCTCTGAAGAACCCACCTTCAGTACACTGCCGTTCTCGGAAGCAGACACCACCCTCCCATAACCTTTTGTGGTCCAAGCTGAGGCCAGGCAAGCCCACTCCTTCAGTAGAAGCTTGAGCACCCCCTGGCCTCGCAGGAAAGTGCTCTGGCCACCAAGAGGCCTCCGGGAGTCACAGGAGCTCTTTGGCATTAATGTGGCCAGCCGTGTGTGAAGTGTAAAATTTGACAAAGATGTACAAAGTAGGATTCCCCCCCATAAAACTAGGGCACAGATCACATTCAGATCACCAACTAGAGGTTGCTACCATGAAAACATTTAAGATCCACCTAAATAGTTTGTTGTCTTGAATCACCATTTACACTACTATCATTTATAGAACATGCATTATTTATACCCACATGTTTTCATGTTTTTAGTATTTTATAGATGTGGTTTTAAAATTTTTGGCCTCTTTTATTAGCTTTTTGTTTATTTATTTTCATCCATCCTTTTATTCTTTGGCCTTTGTGGGCCTCCCATCATAGTGCCCTCTCATTGCAGAGTACTGGCTCTGGGTGCAGGTGCTCCAGAGCACCGTCTGATAATTGGACACAGCAGTGCAGCCACTCCGCAGCACGTGGGATCTTCCAGAGCCAGGAATCGAACCAGTGTCCCTTGCACTGCAAGGTGGACTCTCTACCCACTGGACCACCAGGGAAGCCCCATGTTTTTAGTTTTCTAAACTTTAATATATTTCAACTTGTTCTAATTACTCTCATGCTCCAAGATGGGATCCCAAAAATACAATTTAAGAAACATACATAGCTATTAAAAAAAAAAAAAGTTCAAGTAGCTCCCTTGAAAACTGCCAACAGTACAGTCTAAATAGTAATGATGGGCAGAATTTTTATTAATTTTTTGTTGTTTAGCAGTTTAAGAAACCAATTTTATAACTTACCTCCTAAGAGAGAATTGTCTTGGTTTGGATAAATTTAAGCTATAAGAAAAAAACAGTTTAACCAGTATCTATGCATTACCAAGGGGTTTCCAAGGTGACGCTAGTGGTAAAATAAACACCTGCCTGCCCATGCAGGAACCCTAAGAGATGAGGGCTCCACCCCTGGGTTGGGAAGATCCTTTGGAGGAGGGCAGAGTGACCCATTCCAATATTCTTCCCCAGAGAATCCCACGGATAGAGGCCCCTAGTGGGCTATGGCCCATAGCATCACAAAGAGTTGGAAACAACCGAAGCACTTAACATGCACACGTTACCAAGACATGCATTTGTTGCTCTGCTTCATATCCAACGATACAAAAAAAAGTGTTATGGAAATACGTTTTATTTTGTTCAGATGAAGACATATTCAAGAAAAAAACATCGGGTTGTAAAGAGTTTCGTTTGCTTCCCCTTTCAGAAGTGGAAATAGTTACGTCAAGATCGTCCTGGGGGGCTTCCCCTGGTGGTCCAGTGGGTAAGGACACCGCCTTGCAGTGCAAGGGGCGCTGGTTCGATCCCTGGCCTGGGAAGATCCCACGTGCCGCGGAGCGGCTGGACTGATGTGTCCAATCACCGAGCCGGAGCTCTGGAGCGCATGCGCCCAGAGCTGGCGCTCTGCGACAACAGAGGCCACCGCGATGGGAGGCCCACACAGGCCAAAGAACAAAGATGAATGAAAATAAATAAATGAAGGACCAATGGAAGTGGCCCCCAAGTGGCCTCCCCTCCCTCCCCAACCCGACCCCCGCCCAAAATAAATAAATAAATCTTTAAAAAAAAAAAAAAAAAAAAAAGATCGTCCTGGACCTGGCAGCTTTCCCATAGTTGTTGCTTTCAATTCTGACAATGGGTGACTGGCCAATAGGATACTTTACTCACGAAATGCTATGGAGAGGGCAGAGGGTACTGCTCCTCCAGCCAGACCCGCCATGATACTCTGGGTTTGCTTAGGTTCCAGGCATGTGGAGACTTGAGATATAGGTGGGCTCCAGGCTTTCAGGATCCAGAGTCTCAGAATGATGACAGTCAGAGTCTGAGGAGGCTCTAGGCTCCCGTCTGTGCACTGCTGCTGCATTCCCATGAGGGGCGCTGTGCTTGTCACCTGGGCAGCATGCCTCCTGTCTAGCTCCCGGCTGCTCCAGAAACAAGATGAAAAGGACTCCTTAGGAGTAGCGAGAGGAAGTGATTCTGGATGGAAAATCTCCAGCTGATCAACGATTTGGTCCTTCTGTCTGGCAACGTTGAACTCTGATAAATCTAAGATGCTCTCATTATTAATTTCTGAACCTAGAATACCTTAACAGAGACTAACACTCACAGGCTGCCCCCACAGACTAATACGCAGTGAATAATCACTGGGTTTATGAAAAGATTGAGAATTTCAAGAGACCAAGTTGAAAAATCATAGCAAATGTTTACTTGGAAAACTGAGTTGATCAAGATACAGTAGGAAAATTTAGAGTGCCGTGCTTCTCTCTCTCTGTATAACAAATCAGCACAAATCGAGTAGCTTTAAAAAGTGCACATTTATTGAGTCACAGTTCCTCTGCATTGGGAGTCTGACCACAGCTTGGCTGGGTCCTCACTTGTGGCCTCAGGAGGCTGCAGACAAGGCTCTGGGCTGGGTGTGCTTTCATTGGAGGTCTGGCTCGTGCGGAATCTGCTTCCGAAAGCTTGCTTGCGATGTTGACAGAAATCGCTCCCTCGTGTCTGAATTGAGAGCTTCCATTTCTAGCTCCTATTCCAAGGCCATCCATCCTAGGGTCCTGGGAGCAGCCCTCTGCCCTGGCTTTGTAGCTCCCTCTCTGAACGCTTTGTAACGTGGTGGCCTACTTCTTCAAGACCCGCCATGAGCATCACTCAGGTGTGTGCCAGCAAGACAAATATCTACACACAACTCAGATCCCCACCCCTGCAGCCTCAGGAATGGCATCCCTCACCTTTATATGTAATATAATTAGAAGCAAGTCTTAGTTTCTGGCAACACTTGTGGTGAGGAGATTACACGGGTCATGAACCTGGGTCCTGTCCAGAGTGTGTCCAACACAGAGTGTCTAATTCTCTCTCTCCACACTAAGGGGAGCATGTACCTATGAAAGGGAATAAAAAGGAGCCAGATGTCTGTGTGCTGTGGTTATATAATAAAAGACCTAGCACAAAACATACTTGAAAATCCAAAATCTTGTCCATGATTTATTCACTGCCTTTATTTTCCCAGATTTGAAAGCTAAATAAGAAAGAGTAGCCCATGGTAAAAGGAGAGCAGACACACGTGGAAGACGTTTCAGGAAATTCAACATGCGTATATCAGGAATCCCACAAGAAACGTGCAAAGGAAAACTACTAGTAAAAAGACTATCTTTTTTTGTTAAAGAAATGCTTATCCTTAAGTGTATGTTTTTACAGATAATGAACACCCCCACATCAAAATAATAATTATAATAATAATGGCACATGCTCTACCTAGACATACTATTGTAACAATTTCAAATATTTCTGTAGCCTTGAATAATAAACCAATCTTGTCCTCAAATGCTATAACACGAAAGAACAACGTCTACAAAGTTTAGAGGGAAATTGTACAGACACCCAAATCATCATTTCTATGATTTAAAATGGTCTCCTCCTGGCTATGCTAAGGGAAAATCACTCAAAGACGAACTTCAGGAAACTGAATAATAAATCAAAATAATTATTTCAGGGAAAGGGAATTCAGACTGTAAAAAATAAAAGATAGGGGAAAAGACTCCAAAAATGTAAAAGTTAACATCTAAATAGTTTTAAGATAATAATAAAAGTAATTGAAAGTGTCAAGCAAATCTGAAAGGTAACTCACAAAAAACAGTGAAAAGGTGCTATCGTGCTGAATTGATAGCTTCCATTTCTAGCTCCTATTCCAAGGCCATCCATCCTAGGGTCCTGGGAGCAGCCCTCTGCCCCTGGCTTTGTAGCTCCCTCTCTGAACGCTTCGTAACGTGGTGGCCTACTTCTTCAAGACCCGCCATGAGCATCACTTAGGTGTGTGCCAGCAAGACAAATATCTACACACAACTCAGATCCCCACCCCTGCAGCCTCAGGAATGGCATCCCTCACCTTTATATGTAATACAATTAGAAGCAAGTCTTAGTTTCTGGCAACACTTGTGGTGAGGAGATTACACGGGTCATGAACCTGGGTCCTGTCCAGAGTGTGTCCAACACAGAGTGTCTAATTCTCTCTCTCCACACAAAGGGGGAGCATGTACCTATGAAAGGGAATAAAAAGGAGCCAGATGTCTGTGTGCTGTGGTTATATAATAAAAGACCTAGCACAAAACATATTTGAAAATCCAAAATCTTGTCCATGATTTATTCACTGCCTTTATTTTCCCAGATTTGAAAGCTAAATAAGAAAGAGTAGCCCATGGTAAAAGGAGAGCAGACACACGTGGAAGACGTTTCAGGAAATTCAACATGCGTATATCAGGAATCCCACAAGAAATGTGCAAAGGAAAACTACTAGTAAAAAGACTATCTTTTTTTGTTAAAGAAATGCTTATCTTTAAGTGTATGTTTTTACAGATAATGAACACCCCCACATCAAAATAATAATTATAATAATAATGGCACATGCTCTACCTAGACATACTATTGTAACAATTTCAAATATTTCTGTAGCCTTGAATAATAAACCAATCTTGTCCTCAAATGCTATAACACGAAAGAACAATGTCTACAAAGTTTAGGGGGAAATTGTACAGACACCCAAATCATCATTTCTATGATTTAAAATGGTCTCCTCCTGGCTATGCTAAGGGAAAATCACTCAAAGACGAACTTCAGGAAACTGAATAATAAATCAAAATAATTATTTCAGGGAAAGGGAATTCAGACTGTAAAAAATAAAAGATAGGGGAAAAGACTCCAAAAATGTAAAAGTTAATATCTAAATAGTTTTAAGATAATAATAAAAGTAATTGAAAGTGTCAAGCAAATCTGAAAGGTAACTAACAAGGTAAAGGAACATCAAAACAGTAATAGAAACAACTGTCTGCATGAAAAATCCAGTTAATTTAACAAAAACTGAGAGGTGGGTAGAAAAAAAGGAAAAAATTAAAGTGTGGTGAATCTTTTTATCCCTTTGGTTGGGGAGAAATGTCAAAAGACACTATTAGACACCAAAGATAAAAAAATAGCTACAAATCAGTAAGAAATCTGTTAAAACCTGGGCAAACTATGTTTCTGTCGAAAGACCCAGAATACTAAAGAATTCAATCCTTCCATCAAATTAATCTATACATTTAAGGTAATTTCAATAAAATTCCCAACAGGAGGTTTTTTGTTTTTTGTTTTTTGTTTTTTTTAAATAATAACAGAATAATTCTAAAGATCATTGGAAAAAGTAATGTTAGAGGCAAATGATAGATGCAGGCGGGGGACCTGCCCCCGAAAACCTGAGTGAACATTAAGAACCAGTGTTCACTGCTGCAGAGACAGACAGAACATAAAAAAGAACAGAAAATTTTGAAACAGATCCAGGAAGATGATAGTGACATTTCAAATCAAGATGAAACAAATGCTATTAGAGGAAATGACTATTCATTGAGGAAAAATATTAGATTCAGGTCTCAGATAAATTCCAAAGGGATTTACATGTGTCATAAAATCACAAAATAAAAGAAAATACATTTTTAAAAAATATCTGTACCCTATGAGATTCAGGATACCCATCTGAGGATAACACCAAAGGCAGAACTACAAAGGAAAATACTGGTACATTTAACTGTATAAAAATGTTACCCTGCTGGTGGTCAGAAAAATAACATAGAAAAATTAAAGTGCTAACAATAAGTTGAGGAAATGCAGATGCTAAAATATAAAGGCAGAAATTTTACAAATTGATACCAAAAGGTGAAAGACTCAGTGGAGAAATGTGCAAAGGAAGAGGACATTCGACAAGATGAAATACAAATTCCTGATAAACCCATGATATTAAAAGATGCAAAACTCAGCACAGCGAGTTTTATGGGTATTACCACTCTGATACCCATAGCATAGCAAACACTCAAAGTGGTCAGAAAGACATGGGCATAAGGGTGCAGAGGAAGAACCTGCTCAGACATGGCCACGGGCAGGCGACCTGCTATGATTTTTCTGGAAAACATTTTGGCGAGAAAAATAAAAAAGCAATTTCACTTCTGTCAATTTACCCCAAGCAAATAATCATGGACACACAGATTTAGCTTAAAACGATCGTCCTCAAAGGGATATTTAGTAGAACAAAAAATGCACTGGTTAAGGAAAAAGTCTAAATGATCAATAACATAGGAATTGCTTCAATAATGACACAGAGAGAGCGCTTCACAATGGATTACGAGACAAGTGTTACACGGCAGGTATGTCATATATCTCCCGTGTTAAAATCAGAAAGTACATTTGCATGGAAAAGCACAATGTAAGTTCATCCTGCTTCAGTGAGCACTAAATGTTTTCTCCTTACAGTGACTGTAAGTGTCAAAACCTCAGCGGTGTGAAAGAAAACAGCCCTGTGATGGGAAGCGTCCTCAGTGCCCCACCTCACCCAGGTGTGGGGATCTCTGAGGCCGTGGTTCTGATCACGTGGGCGAGTGCGCAAGGAGCAGGAAAGATCGTGGGCGTCCTCGGGAAATCCAGCACGACATATCCCTCTCATTCACCGAGGTGCCACCTGGCCATTAATCCAACCTCACTCGATTTTTTCAGCATATGGCGAAACTATTACAAAGACATTGTGACCAAGGAAAAGTACAGTTTGTGAATGCGGCACGGGTGGGTCATGCTTGGCTGGTAACACCAACTGGCAGAATGAGTGCAATTTTTAAAATATGAAATACAAATTTTTATCAAAGGAGAAGTAAAACATTATAGCTTTGGGTTCATTAAACCCGGCTCACATTCTGGGATTCCAAAAATACTGCACTGGCTATTTAAAATTGCAGCTTGACGAAATTGCTCAGAATCAAGCCCTGGAGACCTGGGCCGAAGTGCATGCGGGGATGGCCCCTCCTCTCCGCAGGGCTCTAGTGGACCCAGAAGGCTCCTTCCTCACCCCCCACCCCAACCCACCCCACCCTGGGGAACCACGGCAGCAGCAGAGCGGTGCAGGATCATCCTGGGTGGGGCTGGCTGGTGCTCCTTGTCCTCCCTGGATGCCCAGCCTAGACCTCAGGGCTCTCACTGAGGAATGAGTTACTGGGGCGTCCTTGAGCATAAGGCAGGAGACCTTCCACTGTGGTTCACACTTCCTCTTGGGGATCTGCAGCCCCTGCCTGGGGTGGGGGTCAGTGGGAGCTCCAGAGGTAGGCAAGGCTGCAGGAGGCAGCCATTTCTGACCCTCCAGCCCTCGGCAGTGAGTGGGCCTTGGAGAAGCCCAAGCCTCCCAGGACAGCTGTGAGCTCACCACGCTGCACCCGTGTGCAGCCCAGGATAAGGAAACCACGAATGGGTACCGTGATGATCACACGCTGCTGTAGAAGCCGGGCGAGGACGGCTATCCTGCCCGAAGAAGGCCCGAGCCAGGGTTCAGGGGAGCTCCCCGACTCCTTCCTTTGCTCATGCATCTTGGGCGCTTCCTGATACCCATCAGTCCTCCCGAGGGCTGCCTGCCCTGCCTGTCACCGGCTTCTCCCTCCCCTCCGTCCTTTTCCTCTTCTGACGTGCAGCTCCTTCTGCTCAAACAGCCTCCCCCGTGACCTGAGGCGCCCATCGGGGCCCTGGACCTTTCTTCATTGCCAAGCCCCTAGAAGACGCTCTGACCGACGACCTGCCTCCTCCAGGTGCCCTGGACACCCTGGCTCCCCTCACTGCTCTCAGAGGTCCCCGAATTCATCCGAATCAATCAAGGAAAATGAAGACCATTTTAAGATGTATTTTTAACAAAGGATATATTTTGCCTCAAGTATAGAGTTTAGCTATAGATATTGATCCGATTCATGGCCCAAATGAACATGTTCATCCTACTCACCACAATGTATTCGTTACTGTTTGTGGATCAATAGAATGCAGGTTTCTATGAGACGGAAACCACTTCACCAATAAAGTCAGAAGAGTAGCATTTAAAATTAGCCTTGTGAATACAGAGAAACATGCTGCCAAATACTGGGAATTATTTTTTCTCTCTGCTCTCCTTTAAGGGTCCTGGTAACTGAGAGTAGCCCCTGCATTGCTTTAATTTGGCAGCCTCCAAATCCTTACTCCTCACTCTTTGTTTGAAATCAGACAGCTGGCTATTTTTATACCAAGTTTCTTTTTTCTTTTTTTGGGGGGGGAGGTGAGGGGGAGGGAGCTATAATTAAAGAAAATTAGCTGTGATCGTACAAGGCGAGCTTTGCAATACAGTGCGCCAGTAGCAATAAAGGATTTCTCCACTGAGAACAAGTTTCTATTCACCTAGAACTGATCTTATAATTCAAACACACTCTGGGTGTGAAATCTCGCCAGCAAAGTCCTTACGAGCGATATCATCTTAAATGCAGGCAGTGAAAACTGGGGCGATATTGCTAATAACGGTGCTGCATTAATTAATTGCTATAAAATTTGCAAAATAAAAAGAACACTGGGAACAAAGCGATATAATATTTACCAGTGCTGAAAATTAGGAATAAATATTCAACATGCCCTTTTTGGAGTCATACAAGCAAGCTGTTTTGAATAATAAGGCAGGACAAAGTCTTTTACATGGGAAAAGCTAATGATTTCTGCATTTTGCTGCTGGTGAGAAATTGAAGGATGGCCAATTTGAATCTTCCTTCAATCTCCCATCAATAAAACACAGACAAGGCAGAGGCGAAAGCTGATCTGGGGGAGTCATGCTTTTATAATTGCTTTTTACCCTCAGGCATTTGAAATCCAGAGGGTCAGAAGTCCTTGTGAGAAAGCGAGTGTAGCCAAGAGGCCCAGTCAAAACCCTGAGACAGAAATTAATTTGTTTGTGAGGCTCAGGTCTAATTTGAGGAGAGAGAGCTCTGCGTGGCACTTTATAATGTTATAACCTAATTAAAGATGGATCCATGTGAAATATTTATGCAAACTTTACCAAACCCGAAGGTTTTCATCTCATTTGAGAGGTTAGCTGACTTGTGGGACCAAAAACAATTCCTAAAACAAGCTTCTGGACCAGGAATCCGGAAGGCAAACTATTTTTTTAAAAATAGAGAGAAATTTTTACCTGTTTTGGCACCTATTAGTCATTTTAACTAGGGAGACCTACTCTCTTGTTGCATTTTCTGACTGCTTGGTTACAGGGTAAGTTCAAGTTGCTTTATTCAAATATACTGCAATCTCTTTTATTCTTTTTTCCCTATTTTATTCCTTGATGAGAAATGAAAGGAAAAATGTATGTTTCTTAGGGTTTTACATCTGTCTACCGGGGCTGGTTCAGCCAAGAGCCCCTATCAGACAGCTGGCTATTTTATACCAAGTTTCTTTTTCTTTTTGGGGAGGTGAGGAGGGAGTAAAAAACTGGGGCGATTTGCAATACAGTGCGCCAGTAGCAATAAAGGATTTCTCCACTGAGAACAAGTTTCTATTCACCTAGAACTGATCTTATAATTCAAACACACTCTGGGTGTGAAATCTCGCCAGCAAAGTCCTTACAGCGATATCATCTTAAATGCAGGCAGTGAAAACTGGGGCGATATTGCTAATAACGGTGCTGCATTAATTAATTGCTATAAAATTTGCAAAATAAAAAGAACACTGGGAACAAAGCGATATAATATTTACCAGTGCTGAAAATTAGGAATAAATATTCAACATGCCCTTTTTGGAGTCATACAAGCAAGCTGTTTTGAATAATAAGGCAGGACAAAGTCTTTTACATGGGAAAAGCTAATGATTTCTGCATTTTGCTGCTGGTGAGAAATTGAAGGATGGCCAATTTGAATCTTCCTTCAATCTCCCATCAATAAAACACAGACAAGGCAGAGGCGAAAGCTGATCTGGGGGAGTCATGCTTTTATAATTGCTTTTTACCCTCAGGCATTTGAAATCCAGAGGGTCAGAAGTCCTTGTGAGAAAGCGAGTGTAGCCAAGAGGCCCAGTCAAAACCCTGAGACAGAAATTAATTTGTTTGTGAGGCTCAGGTCTAATTTGAGGAGAGAGAGCTCTGCGTGGCACTTTATAATGTTATAACCTAATTAAAGATGGATCCATGTGAAATATTTATGCAAACTTTACCAAACCCGAAGGTTTTCATCTCATTTGAGAGGTTAGCTGACTTGTGGGACCAAAAACAATTCCTAAAACAAGCTTCTGGACCAGGAATCCGGAAGGCAAACTATTTTTTTAAAAATAGAGAGAAATTTTTACCTGTTTTGGCACCTATTAGTCATTTTAACTAGGGAGACCTACTCTCTTGTTGCATTTTCTGACTGCTTGGTTACAGGGTAAGTTCAAGTTGCTTTATTCAAATATACTGCAATCTCTTTTATTCTTTTTTCCCTATTTTATTCCTTGATGAGAAATGAAAGGAAAAATGTATGTTTCTTAGGGTTTTACATCTGTCTACCGGGGGCTGGTTCAGCCAAGAGCCCCATCCTCAAGGTCCTAAGTAAGTATGCAGGGAAAAGGCAGGAAATGAGCCATGTGGTCAGAAAAAAAAAAAAAAAAAAACATGAACAAAACCCAGTGTGACCAGAGCACCGTGATCTTGGGGTCTCACCCTCCCTAGTGTCTGACCCACCACACTGCAAATGAAAATTTCAGTGGGACTCCAGGCCCCAGCCCTTCCCAGAGTTCCCTTATTCTCATCATTTTACCGAATAAGTAAAATAATAATGTGCCTGCCTGCTAAGTGACTTAGTCAAGCCTGGCTCTGTGTGAGCCCATGGACTGTAGCCCGCCAGGTTCCTCTGTATATGGGATTATCCAGACAGGAATACTGGAGGGCTTTGCCATGCCCTCCTCCACATCTCTTATGTCTCCTGCACTGGCAGGAGAGTTTTCTACCACTAGCGCCACCTGGGAAGTTGGCAGCAGTTCAGCTGAGTCCTGTCCAACTCTTTGCAGTCCCATGGACCTCGGCAAGCCAGGCTTCCTTGTTTTCCACCAACTCCCGGAGCTTGCTTAAACTCATGTCCATTGATTCAGTGATACTGTCCAACCATCTTGTCCTCTGTGGCGAAATATCACATCAAATTGGCCGAATTAATCATCTTAAATGCACAATGCATGGCATTAATCACATGCACAAGGTTGTGCAACCAGCATGACAATCTATTTCCAAAATCTGTCCATCATCCCAAACAGAAACGGTGATGACTGAGAACCGACTCCCAATTTTATCCCCCTCACCCCACCCCCTGCCCCTGGCAGCCTCCAATCTACTTTCTGTCTCTATGAATTCTGGGAACACCCTTTTGATGCCTCTCATTTTTTCTTCTGGAGTTTTCTTGTCAAGGAGGAGGAGGGAAGGCAGTTGAGAGGGTGCTTGTCATGAAGGTGCGGGTGTTAGGGGGAGAAGGAAGAAGGAGGAGGGGATGCCCTGAATCCAGGGGCACATGAGACCACTGGAGGAAGGGGCTACCCAGAGCCAACATGGGTGAAAGGATAGACACGAATTTCCAGCCTCAAGGCCCAGCTGGCAAGGACCGGGCTTGGAGTCCAGAGGGATGACTGAAGAGGTGATTCTGTAATAGGTCCATCTCCTTAGGACCACAGGAGTGAGGCCTTTCAGTGAGGCATCCACGC
Source organism: Tragulus kanchil (assembly GCA_022376925.1). NCBI lineage: Eukaryota > Metazoa > Chordata > Mammalia > Artiodactyla > Tragulidae > Tragulus > Tragulus kanchil. The sequence goes on along the minus strand of JAIOJX010000005.1, from coordinate 175,658,023 downwards.
CACAACCAGGCTGAGCCACCCGGCTGCAGTCACCTGACAGGTGAAACAGGCAAGGCCGGAGAAGGCTGCCACAGCAAGGTGTGACCCATGCTCTTCCTGAGCGTCTGGCCACAGTTCTATGGGCTGAATCCTTCAGTGGGTGTCATGGAGATTCAGTTTCACTCTGCTTAGCAGCCTACAGGCTCTGAAAGCAAATGAGGAAAGTTTCCAGACGAAGATGGAATAAATGAATTAATTTCCATTAAGTCCACATTTAGAATCTGAGCAGGTAAGCACCAAGGGCCACTGGGTCCATGTCCAGTCAGCACCTGGGTGACCTCTCGCTGCTTTAGAAGCACCTGACCCCTTCCTGCCCAGGAAGTGCCACCCATGTAATTAGGTGACGCTATCCAAGCAGAGTAGACTTTTCTGTTGGGCTCCGTATGGTAGAGCTGGCTGTGTGAGAAAATGGCTGTAATGCGTCTTGTTTTAGAGTTACCTCTGACCCATTCTAAGGGTCCCCCGTGCCCCATAAAATGCTCGCCTCCTAAGGAAGAACTTAATGAGAGTCAGCCATAAATCACCATATTTAAGAGTCGCGTTTGTTTACTCGGCACCTGACTTGAAACTTCTGGCTGACCTTGTTGGTCGTGAGCTGAGATCACTACCGGGGTTGACTTAGTGACACCCAGGATGGCAGCCAGCTGTCCCCAGCTGACCACGGGCACCCTCCTCCACAGTCTGATTGGAGAGGCAGGACCTCAAGCCCACTGCTACGTGTGCTCCTTCCACAGGAATGGATGGAAGCGAGCCCAGGGACTACCACCAGATGGTCACTTCATGTTTCAGACAGCAGCCCTGAAGCTGGGGACTTAAGACAAGGAAATAAGAATGACCATTCCCAGCTCACCTGTGTACATTCCGAAAAGGGGAGAAATACCTCTTGCGTTTTCATTCCCAGAGACGGCTTTGCTGAAGACAGCCCCTCATACGTGGAAACGTGGCAGGATTGCCTCCAAATGAGAGGAAGGGACACGAACGCTGGCAGCGACTCGTGCTGCTGATCGTGCGGAAACAGCAGGACCCTGTGGCCCTTGACCTCCACCCCACGTCCTCAGCCTGGCTTTTGTCTGTGGAGAACTTCAAGGAATAAGTTTAATCAGATAAATGGGAACATGTGAGAGCAAAGGCAAATAGTCAAAGGAGGCCAAATAATACTGTAGTCATTAAGCAAATTCAAGGACCTTTAGTTTTTGTCAAGGGCTGTGAATGATATTCTGAGCCATACCCTGTACGCATGTTATTGACACTCTTGGAAGGTCTGCCCTCCAGTGCGGGGTGTGGAGACGGCTCCGGAGCCTCCTCCTGAGCCTGGGGGGCCCTGGAGGGGGCCACCCTGCAGGCCGAGTCCTCGGGAGCAGCTCCTGAGCCATCTCTCCTCAGCGGTGGTGGACATGCCCATCAGGGTCCATGACATGCCCTTGAGGTCTTGAATGGAGGGCGCCCTGGATATGAAACAAGACCAAAATGACTTCTGCACTTCATAGTTCTGGTCTAAGAAAAAGCTGTTTTTATTAGTTATTTTAGGAATATCATTCATTTGAATATTCTCTGGGGCTTTCCAGGTGGCTCACTGGGTAAAGAATCTGCCTGCAATGCAGGCAATGCAGGAGATGTGGGTTCTCCTCCTGGATTGGGAAGATACCAGGAGGAAGGCACGGCAACCCACTTTAGTATTCTTGTCTGGAGAATTCCATGGACAGGGGAGCCTGGCGGGCTACAGTCCATGGGGTTGCACAGAGTTGGACATGACTGCAGCGGCTGAGCATACACACACGTGTTTTAAATCTTATTCTGAAGGGGAAAACCAAGAGGCCACCCTGCCTTGAGGCGCAGCTCACATAGAGGCAGAGACATGACCTTGTATGTTGGCCACGGATTACAAGCCTCCATCCTTTTGGGTGAAAGGATGAGCTATCACGGGAGTTTGCACTTCCCATCCTCACAGCGTGCCCGTATGTTACATTCCTCCTTGCGTTTTCATTCCCAGAGACGGCTTTGCTGAAGACAGCCCCTCATACGTGGAAACGTGGCAGGATTGCCTCCAAATGAGAGGAAGGGACACGAACGCTGGCAGCGACTCGTGCTGCTGATCGTGCGGAAACAGCAGGACCCTGTGGCCCTTGACCTCCACCCCACGTCCTCAGCCTGGCTTTTGTCTGTGGAGAACTTCAAGGAATAAGTTTAATCAGATAAATGGGAACATGTGAGAGCAAAGGCAAGTAGTCAAAGGAGGCCAAATAATACTGTAGTCATTAAGCAAATTCAAGGACCTTTAGTTTTTGTCAAGGGCTGTGAATGATATTCTGAGCCATACCCTGTACGCATGTTATTGACACTCTTGGAAGGTCTGCCCTCCAGTGCGGGGTGTGGAGACGGCTCCGGAGCCTCCTCCTGAGCCTGGGGGGCCCTGGAGGGGGCCACCCTGCAGGCCGGGTCCTCGGGAGCAGCTCCTGAGCCATCTCTCCTCAGCGGTGGTGGACATGCCCATCAGGGTCCATGACATGCCCTTGAGGTCTTGAATGGAGGGCGCCCTGGATATGAAACAAGACCAAAATGACTTCTGCACTTCATAGTTCTGGTCTAAGAAAAAGCTGTTTTTATTAGTTATTTTAGGAATATCATTCATTTGAATATTCTCTGGGGCTTTCCAGGTGGCTCACTGGGTAAAGAATCTGCCTGCAATGCAGGCAATGCAGGAGATGTGGGTTCTCCTCCTGGATTGGGAAGATACCAGGAGGAAGGCACGGCAACCCACTTTAGTATTCTTGTCTGGAGAATTCCATGGACAGGGGAGCCTGGCGGGCTACAGTCCATGGGGTTGCACAGAGTTGGACATGACTGCAGCGGCTGAGCATACACACACGTGTTTTAAATCTTATTCTGAAGGGGAAAACCAAGAGGCCACCCTGCCTTGAGGCGCAGCTCACATAGAGGCAGAGACATGACCTTGTATGTTGGCCACGGATTACAAGCCTCCATCCTTTTGGGTGAAAGGATGAGCTATCACGGGGGAGTTTGCACTTCCCATCCTCACAGCGTGCCCGTCACTGGAAATGGGCGTCTCTCTCCACACTGGCAGTGTGAGTTACTGGTTGACGTCAGAAGCCTCCCTCAGCTGGATTATCTCATTCAAGAAAAGTGGACTTACCTGTGCCCCTTTCCAAAAAAAAGGGCCAGTCAGCCCATGGATTTGGAAAATGCATGATTCAAGGAAGCTACCTGTCTCTTCCTAGGACGTGCCAGGGCTCCTGGCACCCACATGACCTGTCCGACTTGGAGAGAAAGCTGGGTGAGCATCCACTGGAGGGAAGTGCTCAGACCGCATCCTGAATGGTGTGGATCCTCTGAGAGCAGGGCGTCCACTGCTGCAAGTGTGTCAGGAGGCACTTCTCTGAGCAGTAAAGGGTTACTGTTTTTACTGCCAGAGAGTGTCACACAACTGCCTCGGCCTGAGGGCGGCCGCCCGGGTCTGCAGCCGGTCTCCACCAGCTCCACTCTTCTCGCTTTCACACTCTCAGCGCTTAAAGATGTGCTCTGGGGCAGCCGCTCACACGTGGCATGGAAACTCCAAAATGTGGCGACAGAAGCTGCGGAATCTCTCTGGTTCCTCGGGGTGCTGGGCTATAAAGAGATTGTCTTGCCGAGCAGCATGTCTTCATGATCCTGGAATAAACTACTCCAAAGCCGTGCTTATATTCAACTTAGTGAGTCACCCTCATACTAACTGTGTGAGCGGAGGAGAAACCATCAACATTCAAGGAAGAGGCCAGAAGGAGGGGTGAGCAATAAACGGAAAAAACACAAACAAGAGAAACTGGGTGCCCCAGGAAAAGAGCTCTATGCCGTTTTGAAGAAAGCTTTTCAAGTAAAAGTTATATTATTTACACTACCATTTTCAAATAAGGAGTCCAATCTAGGAATCAAAGATTTTTTTTTTCTAGCTGTGTCCACTTGGGAGATATTTTCAATAGCTCTACGTCTAAGGTTCTATTTTAAAAATGTGAATGCACAATCCAAATAACACCCCGCTGTTCATTAAAAAATAAATCACAGCCAGCTGCTGATCGGTACCCATATCAGGTCTGGCCAAACTTTACACAAGACCTCGGGAAAAAAATAAAAAAACTTCCTCATGCATTGATACGATCTGTAGAATGTGTAACATTCGCTTAAAGCCATCTGTACCAACATGAAAATTTAACTCTCTCGGAAGGGAATTAATCAATGCTTGTATTAAAATGAGAATTTGATGTAGGTGATATAGATTAATACTCTCAAAAATAATCAAAACTAAACAGAAATCTCTAGCGGAGATATGTGTTTCCTGATTATTCAGACGTGATGAGGTTTTTTCGAAAAATAGAACCTTTGACAAAGTGATTATTATACCAGGACCGTCCCATTTTACTAACAGGAATTGGTAAGGTGACCCTGGAGATCAACAGTAAAACATGATTTTATAATGGGCCGAAATGGGCAGAAAGCTTCCACAGCCACATCGTCTAGCCAAAGAGCTTCCTCTGGGTCTCGCCATTTGGCAGAGTTTGCTCCCTGGATGGTCCTGTTGTCTGCACCCCTTTAAGACAGAGATGCCATCGGGTCCCTGAAATCGTGTGGCATTCTTGGTAGAGGAGATGAGGTCCCTGCCCTTTCACCACTTTCTTGGTTGTTATGCTGCCTCTCTCAGGCCCCCTCCCAGTCTGTAAAATGGAGGTAAATTAAACCGATTATGAACTAGGCAGGAGTCGAAACACTTTGCCAGATTGGAGTGCCAGCTCCCTGAAGCCGTGGCCGGCTGCCTTCCTGAGGTGGGCCGTGGCTGACTGTCTCCTTTAGCTGCCCTTGGCACTGCGGAGTGTGTCTGGAAACGGCTTTGCAGATGGCCTCGTAGGTTTTACAGGAAATATTACTTAAACATTGAAAAGGATCACATTTCTCCTGTTAGGAATTACAAATCTGGATTTCATTTTCTCTCTCGCTTTTTTTCCCCTCTCCAAATCCTGGGAAAAAATGTAACTGTTATATATGAGATGTAGGAAGCATTTGGGAATTTTTTTTAATACACCCCTAGCGCCGGCTCATTCCTTTTCTCTGTGTAGATATTTACCCCCATGCACAGAAATGTTTGTGTGTAGTATAGAAATGCACACAGACTCACAACTGTGTTATTTCTTTTATAAGTGAACGTAATTGCACAGGAGCAAGAAACTCGTACAAATTTAGATGACTGTCTCTTCTCATTTTTTCTTCTTCTTTTTTTAATCTTCTGGAGCAGAAGAGAAGATTCATCGCTCACTCCACTTGGATAACTAAAACATGAACTGTTTCTCTGTCACACTGGCTTCTCTTTATGCATTTTATTCAGATTCATGAAGATCAGGGAGTCCCTCTTGTTGAGAAAATGATTAGCATCAATAAACAATTAAAACAGTAGCTGGGACGGCGAGTTGGATGGAAGCCGTCCTGTGTCACGGGCATTTTCCATGTTGCTCGCTCCTCATGCTGGCAAAGGGGAGGGAGGGTCCTGAAACCGATGTTCCTTGGGGGAAGGCAGGGCTCCTCGTCTTTATTAAATGCCCACTTCCCTAGTTTAGAAAAGATTTGCCGGAGGGGAGGTTCACGGGCACAGATGGAGCTTGGGCCGACTCGGAGAGGGTGGTCAGGACCACGGGGACGGCTGGGACGGCTGCTTCCTGCAGATGGGACTCTGGAGCCGCAGCCCTGCCACCAGCCACCCTGCAGGTGGCCTCGGGGGACCCAGCCCGGCTGAGATCAGGGCTCCCCACTGCCCACCCTGGGAAATCTGTTGCTACAGTTTGTCTTTTCGTATTTCTCACGTGAGCCCAGGCAGGGACACTCTTCCCTTCGGCACAGGGTCAGAGGCACCCCTGAACGCCGCCTCCACCTACACCTCAGCCCCACGCCATACCCAGCTGGGGGAATACTGTGCTGGAGGAAGACCCGGTGGAGGCCAGCGTTTTCTTAGACTTGCAGATCTTCCCTGGAACGTCAGGTGTGAGACTCGAGCCATGTCAGGCACCATGCCTGGATCTGTGGGCTGTTCATACTGCCTGGCTGGCCCTCCTCTGGGTGGAAAACCCTGTAAACAAGGCACCGGGCAGCAGCCTGTGATGTCCGGGCTGCCCGAGCTCTGTCCTTGCCTCCTATGGGACCTGGAGGCAGCGCCTCCGGCCACAGTGGAGCCCTGACAGCCCCCGTCCTGGCCCCTGCCTGGCTCCACCGCCCTGCGCCTCCAAAGCACAGACCCATCTCCTGCCATCTGGAATCGTCTGCCCATGTCTCCACCTCATTAACTCCCGGTCTCATTCCATACTTCCTCAGAGCCTCTCTGTTCGCCTCTGTCTCTCTTGCACCCCTGGCCTGAAATACCTGTTTGTTTCAGCACATACCCCATCCAGGACAGGCCATGGGGCCTTAGGACCCAGAGGTGCTGGGGGCCCAGAACCCAGGAGCTGGCCTTCCTGGGAGGTGGAGGGGCCTGGGCACTCCTATGCTGCCCTTCCCTCTGCTCATGGGTTTCCTGCAGCCAGAGGGGCAGGTGGGAGCAAGGAGGGACCCCAGTAGAATGCTGGCGGCCAGAGAGCCCGGGCCTGGCAGCTGCAGAAAGGTGAGCAGCCGCCCTGGGGCATGGCTCTGCGGCGGGGGCCCCTCCCAGCCCCCGTCCCAGCCCCTCTCCCCATTAGAGAGACAGATGGCTGTCCCAGTGACAGCCGCCAGCGAGCTCCCTGAGGACAGAGCCCACGCCTGCGCCAGCCCTGCTCTCAGTGGAGATGCTGTGAGGATAATCGGAGGAGAGGGGAGGCTTGACCTAGGACCCCAGAGGCCCAGGAGGCCCAGGAGGCCCCGGAGGGAGTGGGGACAGGCTGAAGGGAGTGCCGGCGAGCACGTCACAGGCCAGGCCCTGGGGCTGCCCCACCTAGGCCAGCGCACGTGCCAGCGTGACTAAGCTGCCCCTTCCAGAATCAAGCAGCACAGACCCTCCATGTGGGGGGATGAGGTGCTTTGCGGGGCCCTCGGCCTAGCCTGGGGAGAAGGCCAAACAGCAAGGTCACCTTTCTGCAAAGAGAATGAGCCCGGAGTCGCCGCCGTGCGCACCCAGCACACACTGAGGGGCTGGCACCCCCGACTGGCCCCCTGGATGCCTCCGTCCAGAAGGCACGGGCACAGGGGGCACATGGTCCCCTCCCGAGGTGTAGGGTGCCTGGCCTTCCTCGCAGAGCGTCCCAGGGAGCAGTCCCCACGCAGTGCTGCCGGGACTCCTCTGAGGACACGGTCGCAGGGAGGGCCGCCATGCCTGCAGCTCAGCCTTCGGGCAGCCTCCGTGCCCCTGGGGGAGAAACCAACAGAGTCAGGAAACCAGGTCCCCAGATGTGACGTGATTAGATAGGGCACATGAAATATCACCACTAGGAGGGAAAGTCTGAGACTTTTTAAAAGAAAGGTAAAGCTGTTGCCATGATCCCACACATGCTGTGTCTTAAACATGGGTTTGTTCACACACGTTTTCACCTAAACTCACTGCACAAGCTCAGAGAACCACAGGGCAGGCAGGGACGGCCATGGTATGTATTGTTAATAAATATATATGCATCTATTTTGTATCTATCGATATATGTGTAATTGTATAAATGTATGCGTATATACATGGCACATGCTAAATGCTAAATAAGTATTTCTTGAAAGAATGAATCAAAGAGGGAATGCACAGCTGCCTGCAGAGCCGTGAGGCTGGATTTAGTGCCGTGGCTCCACTCCTTCCTGTTCATTTTCCTACTTGCATGACAAACACAGATAGTCATTTGTTCCTTTCCCTTCTGTTCTCCTGAAAGTCTCTTTGGAACTCACTGATGTGTTTTGTTTTAGAAGTTCACGACATTCTCATGGAATAAAGTCAGGGCCAGGCTGGGCTCTTCCCAGAGTGAGGCTCTGCCTGATGGGGTGTGGAGACCCAGGAGGGAGGAGGTCTTCCGCCAGCCCCCTGCCCTGCAGCGGCCCCGTTCCCGGGAGAGAGACGGCGGCAGAGAGTGACAGAGAGTGAGCACAGGGCAGAGGCCGCCTCCACTCCAGATAGCCTTGACTTTGTGCCGCAACTCCATCCTTGCTTCTGGAACTTGATTGTGAATCCAGGGAGGAGGGCTGAGGATGGACTGGACGTGAGAGCCAGGTCAGCAATCCTGAGGTCAGAGACATTCTCAGAAAAAGACGGGTCTGAAGCATACTGAAGGCATCCTGGAGTCCTCACCCCGGGCAACAGCTTCCTGGCCTCTAAGGGTCATAATCACAGAAATTCAGAGTCAGCCCAGAGGATCTTCACAGCTGTAGCAAAATATTTCCATCCTTTAAGCAGAATTTCTCCCCGGTTGGTAGAAATGTCTCTTAGACTACAAAATAAACTGGATGTTCCCCCAGATGAGGCGAAGTTCTGCTCCAACTAGAAAAGAAAAGCCCACGCAAGAAAGGAGGGGCCAGAGGACCCACAGCCCTTCCTGGTGGTGCCCATCATGCGAATATCACGTATTTTACACAAGGAGGGTAAGACTCTGTCATACACGGGCATGGCCAAAAGGTGTAATGGAGACCGAGATCAGAACGTGAGCAAAATCTGAATCATCTAGAAGAAATGCTGCTCTGTTCCTCTGTGGCCAAGAAAGATGAAGTCTTGTGCCAAGCTTCTGGATCATTCTTTGTTGTTCATTCCAGCAGGTCCCAATGCTCCAGCTCTGAGATCCCTGTTTGTAAGCACCTGGTGCTTATAAAACTTCTCACCAAGGTAGGGCTTCCCTGCCGGCTCAGCTAGTAAAGAATCCGCCTATGTTGCAAGAGACCCAGGTTTGATCCCTGGAAGGAAATGACAATCCACTCCAGTATTCTTGCCTGGAGAATTCCATGGACAGAGGAGCCTAGCGGGCTACAGTCCATGAGGTCACAAAGAATCAGATAAGATCTAATAACTGACATTAACACCGCCACCAGGTAAGGTCGGTGTGCATTCCTGTTCTTCCTTTTCCCAGGCACTCTGGGTGCCAGAGACGGGAGACGACTCGCTCTGATGCCCCCCAAAGATCCCCCATCTCCTGTTCCTGCACTCCAAGTGTACAGCACACGGCTCAGCACACGCTGGTCCTCGGAGGCAGGGGGAGGACTCCAGCTGAGCGTTGGATGCACCTGCCGTCAGGAAGCACATTTTCCGGGGCTGGACTCGGCGTGTCCTCTGGAAGGTCAGATTTGTCCTGGAGGCTGCAGCTCTGACTCTGCTCTGGCCCATCCGCCTCCAGATGGTATTTGGTCGTAACTGTGAAGAAGGAATTCCTCCACAAAGACTGAGGAAGGCATTCAGAGCATGGGTCATTACAGGGTCTTTTGCAGGTGACAAATTCATGAGGTTTGTCTAGACTTCTGGTGCATGCACACCCCCTCCGCAGCTGCTCATAGGCATCCTGGTGGGTGCTGGGGTGAGGCTGGGAGGTGGAGGGAACAGCCCACAGAGGCAGCGACAAGGGTAAAATCCTGCAGCAACTCCCCCACCTCCCAGGGCAGCAGCAGCTTGGAATGTAGATGAGATTTTTTGTCTGAAACAATCATGTTAAGTGAAAGCACGCCTCAGAATTAGACTGAAAACGATTTCCCTCCACTCCAAAAAGAGCCTTTCTCCCTACTAAGAATGGACAGTTCGAGGGGAGTTTGGTCACCGTCCCTGTTTCCCTACGAGTGGTGGGCTGGGACAGTCCATGATGTAAAACAATTTGTTGAAAAGAAGACAGACACTATTATTCACTGTAGCCTGTTTTTCTTTGGGAAGAAAAAAAAAATCTATTCTGGTTTCATCATTGTTGCATCCTTCTGCAGCTCCCTGAGTTCTTTTAAATACCAAAAAAAAAAAAAAAAAATGCTAATCTACCTCATTAATAATGATAGGCTGCAATCGCAGAATATTCTCTAATAATGATCATTAGCTCCTCCGTGGGTTTTGTCACTCTGATATTAATGTGGGATTGGGATTGGCTAGGGTTTCCATTTTTAAATAAACCAAACAAATCTGAAAAAAAAAATTGTTTTAATCTGAGTAAGCCTATTCACCATTGCAGGGGAACGAGGGAGCTGGGCAGGGCGAGGAGTGGGCAGAAGGCAGGCGGGCATCTTTGTGTTTATGACAAGTCCTGGTACCAGCTCGGGCAGGCCAGAGGGTCTTCCTCGTGCGGTGTGCACCTGGGCGGCAGAGAGGCGGCATCACCCCGGACAGTTCTCAAGAGGGACACTACCCCTCGTAGGTCTCCCCAGCAGCCAGCCTCCCCGGCAGCCCAGACGTTTTCTATCCCCGCTTGGGCCCCCATCCTCTGGCTGCCTGTGGAAGAATGCAGGCAGCGCGGCCCCTCCCGCCCGTGCCCAGCGATGGGCTTGGCACGGGCGGCTCTCAGCTGGGACTCTACGAAGGAGCTCGCTTTCCTGGGCAAACACAGCTTCACCTGCCTTCCAAACCCTCTCTCCTCCTCCTTCCCCCAACCGCCCCGCTGAGCTATGTTAATCAGGTGGGGGACACAAGGTAACATTGAAGTAATTCAGCCAATTAGGCCCTGAATTGTTTGCATCCAACAGCATTTTGTATTTCTGCAAATGTGTGAAATGCAAAATGTGCCCTCCAGCAAAAACGACAGCAGCCATGTACTGGCGGCATGTCAACAGACCCTGGGAGCGGCGGCCCTGACGGCTAATAGCAACGCTGCATATGCTGGGAGAGCCTGGCCTTCTTTATGTGCGCGCCTCTCGGCGAGGGGAGGCAGAGCTGGGGGTCTTGGTGGCAGATGGGCAGGGGTAACAGGGATTGGCTAATCCCAGATCTGCATTCTCTTCTCCACGTAGCGACGAGGGAAAGATGGGGCCAGCTGTCAAATGGAAGACTTTCATGGTCCCTTGCACACAACAGCTGCACACGCCCTGCCTGCTTGGTTCTAAATTATTAAACATCTTTTTAGTTTGTTCCAGCTGCAGGCATCAGTGTGTTTATGCAGCCTTTGTGCATTTTACATATGAGTCCTTCTCCCCTCCTCTCATCAAAATGCTGTTTGTAAAAGTCATTATCCCATCTGTGCCCCAGTTTGGCCAAACAGCCGAAGACAAATCCGATGCCTTTCTCCTTCCAGGACAATTTGGGAGTTGAAGCTGACGGCTGTGACTCGAGACTTCGGGGCTTTGCCGCGCTCTCTCGCTGCCACCTGTAAGAGGTGGTGTCATCTCGGCAGCTTAAGGGCTCGAGGCGCCCTGGGGTCTCTGTCGTGCAGTTACGGCTTTAGAGCCGACACACGGGGCGGGAGAAACAAAACTGGGCCCCCGCCTCTGTGGGTCTCGGAGGCCTCTGGAAGGAATGGTGATAGGGAATCTTCTCTAAACTGAGGCTCCTCAGCAACTCTGGTCTGTGAAGGTTTCAACGATAATCGGACTGTTAGGGTTTTGTTCCATCAACATGAATATTCACACAAGCATAAAGGCCGCCACTTCCAGGGGCCTCTCTGGCAGAGAAATCACAGGCACTGGCCTCCTGGACAAGCGGGAACCTTCCGGGAAGAGAGCGTGTGAGAAACACACCCCTGGCGGGACGCACGCAGCCCGAGCTGATATGTTCATTCCATCCACAAACCCAGGAAGGATTTGTTGTAAGTGGCTGCTTCCTGCAGGATGCGGTGGTGGCAGCCAGGGCCAGCTCCAAGCAGTCCCCAGCAACAGTTGCTTTGTCTGGAGCCAAGAGGAGAACTCCTTTGTCCAAAGCTGGCATGCTCTCCTGCTCCCGGTCTGGGCCCGGCTGGGCGGCTCTGCCCTCCTCTGGCCTCCAGGAGCCAGGAACCTCTGACGCTGGCGTGGAGACCCCGGCCCCCGGGCCTCGGGGCAGCACCTGCCCTGGCCGGGTCCTCCCTGGCCGCCTCCTCACCTGAAGCCTCCCTCGCTGGTCCTGCGAGCCTGCCTGCTGCCAGTTTATTTTTAACGTGATGACACATGCTTCCAATGGGTTTCATGACGGCATCTGAATATTTTATCTCCCAGAGAGTCTCTATCAGTAATTACTCACAGCCCTGCCTCCCCCGTGAGACCCTGGGTACAAGCAGCCAAGCGCCTGGAGTGGCCTCCCCCCCGGGCCGAGAGGTGGCTTCCCTGGAGCTTCCAAATTGATAACAGGCACACTGCGGATAGGAGTGTGGGGGAGAGACTCGCACACGCTGGAACCCTCCCGAACTCAGGCCAGACTTGCTCGGGAGATGCCAGGAGTGACAGAGAGAGGCTGGAGCAGGGACGCCTCTGCGCGCTCAGGCAGGACCGTCCCCCAAGCCCAGGAGACGGAGAACATGGCCATGGGAACCACGGAGGTGCCATTATTGGCAGAATGGCAAACAGGAAGTTCCAGGATTTCCAGGATCCCCTTTTTAGCTTTAGAGCCGACACACGGGGCGGGAGAAACAAAACTGGGCCCCCGCCTCTGTGGGTCTCGGAGGCCTCTGGAAGGAATGGTGATAGGGAATCTTCTCTAAACTGAGGCTCCTCAGCAACTCTGGTCTGTGAAGGTTTCAACGATAATCGGACTGTTAGGGTTTTGTTCCATCAACATGAATATTCACACAAGCATAAAGGCCGCCACTTCCAGGGGCCTCTCTGGCAGAGAAATCACAGGCACTGGCCTCCTGGACAAGCGGGAACCTTCCGGGAAGAGAGCGTGTGAGAAACACACCCCTGGCGGGACGCACGCAGCCCGAGCTGATATGTTCATTCCATCCACAAACCCAGGAAGGATTTGTTGTAAGTGGCTGCTTCCTGCAGGATGCGGTGGTGGCAGCCAGGGCCAGCTCCAAGCAGTCCCCAGCAACAGTTGCTTTGTCTGGAGCCAAGAGGAGAACTCCTTTGTCCAAAGCTGGCATGCTCTCCTGCTCCCGGTCTGGGCCCGGCTGGGCGGCTCTGCCCTCCTCTGGCCTCCAGGAGCCAGGAACCTCTGACGCTGGCGTGGAGACCCCGGCCCCCGGGCCTCGGGGCAGCACCTGCCCTGGCCGGGTCCTCCCTGGCCGCCTCCTCACCTGAAGCCTCCCTCGCTGGTCCTGCGAGCCTGCCTGCTGCCAGTTTATTTTTAACGTGATGACACATGCTTCCAATGGGTTTCATGACGGCATCTGAATATTTTATCTCCCAGAGAGTCTCTATCAGTAATTACTCACAGCCCTGCCTCCCCCGTGAGACCCTGGGTACAAGCAGCCAAGCGCCTGGAGTGGCCTCCCCCCCGGGCCGAGAGGTGGCTTCCCTGGAGCTTCCAAATTGATAACAGGCACACTGCGGATAGGAGTGTGGGGGAGAGACTCGCACACGCTGGAACCCTCCCGAACTCAGGCCAGACTTGCTCGGGAGATGCCAGGAGTGACAGAGAGAGGCTGGAGCAGGGACGCCTCTGCGCGCTCAGGCAGGACCGTCCCCCAAGCCCAGGAGACGGAGAACATGGCCATGGGAACCACGGAGGTGCCATTATTGGCAGAATGGCAAACAGGAAGTTCCAGGATTTCCAGGATCCCCGGAAATAACACCTCTCCCATCTCCAGAAGATACCCCACGGCCAAAGCCAGGTCAGAGACACCCTGTTCAAGGTTCCTTGGCAAAAGCGCCCTTTCCCTGGAAGAGAAGAACGTGGGGGGGGTTATGCACCTTTGTGTTTAGTTTGTGTTTTCTGGTCGTTAAAGGCAAGTCTCCCGGGGCCACTCCTGTAGGACAGGCCCTGCGCCCTCCCAGGACGCAACCATCCTCCTGTGATACTGTCACATGTCACTAAGCGGGGACGGAGTCTGCTCAGAAAGTCTCCATCAAGTCCTGAGCACGTTTGCAACCTTGCTTCCTTTATCTGCAGCTGGTGGAGGTCTCCTAGGACGACGAGGAAACCAACGTTTCCAGTGTTCGCTTCAGCTTCGGCTAGTTTGGGAGACAGTGCTTTCTGCCCTTTACGAGGTGCGTGATGAGGCAGCCCACGGCCTCCACAGAGCCTGGCCCCCGAGCAGGGCAGGGAGGAAGGAAGGGGCATCCTGTCCCCCGGGCTGGGCGTGCAAGAAGAGCCGCCTCACACCCACACCTGACAAACGACTCTTTTGTTTTACTCCATTTTTAATTAGCCTCCTTTTTAATGACCTAAGTTAATAAGTGTCAAAAGGTGCAAAACACAGCGTGGCTTTATTTTTAAAGTAGGAATTTGCCTTTAATCTCCAAGGCCCTGAGCAAGTCTCAGCTGCAAGGCAAAACTCCGAGTGGCTTTGTCATCTCAGGCCCGAGGTCCCTGGGGCTCAGCCAGCCACCCCTCGGGCACCGGGGCCACTGAGATGGGTGGGACCTCAGAGCATCTGGGCACGATCCAGGGCAAGTCCCACATGCTGCGCACCGCGGAAGCCGCGTCCCTCCGTGTTCCTCCAACAGCCCAAAGGGGAAATGGGGCATTGTCCTTGAAGCTGCCGTGTTCGAAAGCAGGCACTGCTGAGGGGCTGCAGGGGGTATTGGTCCAGAGGCCTGGAGCAGACAGCACAGCGCACACTCCGCCTGGCGATGGGCAGGGTCTGACCTGTAGAGCTGGCCTGAGTTTGCATCTCTTTCTGCTCCTGTGACTCCACTCCCTCCGCCTCCTTGTTTCCTTTGCTTCCTCCTCCAGCCTCTGGGTACCAGGGAGACGCAGAACCATGCAGAGGTGGAGGCGGAGACAAGAGGCAACCTCAGCTTCTAGGACTCCTTAGGGCTACCTCCTGGGGTACCAGCACTGTACGAATGTGCGTGCCTCCCGTGTGTCTGTGTGTGCCTCCACACGTGTTCCCAGCCCTGGGTTCTGGTGAGGCTCTGAAGACACACTCTACTGTGCATACATGTGAGCCCCACTCCATTAGGCTCCCGTGGCAAGGAGCTACCACCGAGAGAGGACGAAACCTCTCTGGTGAGCGACGGAGCCGGGACTCGCTGTGCTTTTGCTTGGTCTCGGATTGATACCACAGGGGGGCGGGAGGAAGCAATGGTATTACAGGCTGCCCAGGGCAGCGACCCGGGAGGAGAGTGCTATTAATTTTGTGGCATTTTATAGCGATGAGGCAGCCCACGGCCTCCACAGAGCCTGGCCCCGAGCAGGGCAGGGAGGAAGGAAGGGCATCCTGTCCCCCGGGCTGGGCGTGCAAGAAGAGCCGCCTCACACCCACACCTGACAAACGACTCTTTTGTTTTACTCCATTTTTAATTAGCCTCCTTTTTAATGACCTAAGTTAATAAGTGTCAAAAGGTGCAAAACACAGCGTGGCTTTATTTTTAAAGTAGGAATTTGCCTTTAATCTCCAAGGCCCTGAGCAAGTCTCAGCTGCAAGGCAAAACTCCGAGTGACTTTGTCATCTCAGGCCCGAGGTCCCTGGGGCTCAGCCAGCCACCCCTCGGGCACCGGGGCCACTGAGATGGGTGGGACCTCAGAGCATCTGGGCACGATCCAGGGCAAGTCCCACATGCTGCGCACCGCGGAAGCCGCGTCCCTCCGTGTTCCTCCAACAGCCCAAAGGGGAAATGGGGCATTGTCCTTGAAGCTGCCGTGTTCGAAAGCAGGCACTGCTGAGGGGCTGCAGGGGGTATTGGTCCAGAGGCCTGGAGCAGACAGCACAGCACACACTCCGCCTGGCGATGGGCAGGGTCTGACCTGTAGAGCTGGCCTGAGTTTGCATCTCTTTCTGCTCCTGTGACTCCACTCCCTCCGCCTCCTTGTTTCCTTTGCTTCCTCCTCCAGCCTCTGGGTACCAGGGAGACGCAGAACCATGCAGAGGTGGAGGCGGAGACAAGAGGCAACCTCAGCTTCTAGGACTCCTTAGGGCTACCTCCTGGGGTACCAGCACTGTACGAATGTGCGTGCCTCCCGTGTGTCTGTGTGTGCCTCCACACGTGTTCCCAGCCCTGGGTTCTGGTGAGGCTCTGAAGACACACTCTACTGTGCATACATGTGAGCCCCACTCCATTAGGCTCCCGTGGCAAGGAGCTACCACCGAGAGAGGACGAAACCTCTCTGGTGAGCGACGGAGCCGGGACTCGCTGTGCTTTTGCTTGGTCTCGGATTGATACCACAGGGGGGCGGGAGGAAGCAATGGCTATTACAGGCTGCCCAGGGCAGCGACCCGGGGAGGAGAGTGCTATTAATTTTGTGGCATTTTATAGCATGAGTGAGTCCTCCCCAGAGGCCAGACTCCAACCACAGTGCTCACATTTGTTTACGATCAGAGTGAATAAACAGGAGCGGTCAAGGTGAAGAGCGGACACAGAGAGCTAAACCACCAAACCACCGCATGGACATGCCTCATCTGTCACCCAGGCTTGTGCTCAGCATGTCTTCCTTTCCTGCTGCGACGAAATCACATCGACACTAAAACCCTGGCCCTGAGTCTGCACTGCCCCAGATCCGCCATCCCTGTAGAGGTTCGTGTGGAAACCTCAGAATCTCCCAGGAAACACGTCAAGGACCTGGGCTGGATAGACGAGCAGACTTTGGGGGTGGTTTGTTATCAGGAAGCAGACGAGCGAGACTCGACCTCCAAGGACTTTCTGACAACTTCCCAGATCTTTGGGAAGTGCTTGACTCCCTCTTAGTTCTCATTGAAAGTCAGAATGAGCACACCATGTTTCAAATGGCCCTTGGGAATCCATCGTGATGGTTATGGACAGGTACATTAAAATGCCTTCCTAAATATAGAAACATAAATAAAAACAGGTTGGTGACTCCAGTTGGTTTGTACAGGTAATTTCCATAAAAATTAATATTCCTGACTTTACTGGAACTAAACAATTAAGGAAGAAAGTATATTACAATAATAAAATTATCAACAGAGTTTTGACAAGCAGTCATGTGCTTGTAAATGAAATTTATTTAGGTGCCACTCAAAACACTGTAATTAAGAGGTACAGAATGCATTACCAGATGGTTCCTGTTTAGTATCTATTTCCTTTAGAGAACAAGGGGATTCGAATGAGCACTAACTAGCCCTCGAAATACTCAATCACCCCCGGCCACCGAAACAGCACCCCCATATGACATTTCTGTGCTGACACGTCTGTTGTGAAAACTGGTTGCTAAACATATGTGCAATGTACACGTCAGCAGTTACTGCTTCAAAATAAACAAAGAAGGATGGTGAGCACATCAGAGGATTAGACCTAGAAACTAATAAGTACATAAGACTCACCCTTTGTATAGCGCTTTTTCATTTATCCACTGTCCCACAGAGTCACCGAGCAGCTCGATTCAGACACGTGTGGCCAGTCTTGACACTAGAATCTCCTGGTTCCTTTGCTCCAGTGACAGTGATGAGCTTATTTCCTGGAATTCCTATTATGAAAGTAGCTAGCTACAGGCTCCGTGGAGTAGACTCTCAAAAGTGTGAGAAATGAGAGCCAGAAGGATATAAATTCCTCTTTGTACACAGAGCTTCCCTGAACCTCAAAGATGTCAAAAGAGTCCCTCAGGGTCACAGAGAAGTTCATCAGTGTATGGGTTTGCTTGAGTTCCCTTAACAAAGAACCACAGATTGGACAGCTTAAAGAAAGGACATTTACTTCCTCATAGTTCTGGAGACAAGAAGTCTGAGATCAAGGTGTCTTCAGGGGTCCTCAGGGTGGGTTTCTTCTTCTGGAATCTGTCTTTTTGCCTTGTCAGTGGATGCCTTCTCCCTCTGTCTTCCCATGCTCTTCTGTGTGTGTCTGTGTCTTCATCTGCCCTTATTGTAAAGACATCACTTTACAAGTGATGGAGTTTAGGGGTTCCCCTTAAACTCTCATTTATCCTTGTGGTAAGTCATGTCTGACTATTTTCAACCCACCATGGAGATTGTAGCATGCCAGGCTCCTCTCCTTTAACCTTAGTTGCCTTTTTAAAAGGTCTTCAAATACCTGCCTCCACACACAACCCCATTCTGGGCAGTTCTATCAAAAATATTACAATAATAAAATTATCAACAGAGTTTTGACAAGCAGTGGGAAATTTATTTAGGTGCCACTCAAAACACTGTAATTAAGAGGTACAGAATGCATTACCAGATGGTTCCTGTTTAGTATCTATTTCCTTTAGAGAACAAGGGGATTCGAATGAGCACTAACTAGCCCTCGAAATACTCAATCACCCCCGGCCACCGAAACAGCACCCCCATATGACATTTCTGTGCTGACACGTCTGTTGTGAAAACTGGTTGCTAAACATATGTGCAATGTACACGTCAGCAGTTACTGCTTCAAAATAAACAAAGAAGGATGGTGAGCACATCAGAGGATTAGACCTAGAAACTAATAAGTACATAAGACTCACCCTTTGTATAGCGCTTTTTCATTTATCCACTGTCCCACAGAGTCACCGAGCAGCTCGATTCAGACACGTGTGGCCAGTCTTGACACTAGAATCTCCTGGTTCCTTTGCTCCAGTGACAGTGATGAGCTTATTTCCTGGAATTCCTATTATGAAAGTAGCTAGCTACAGGCTCCGTGGAGTAGACTCTCAAAAGTGTGAGAAATGAGAGCCAGAAGGATATAAATTCCTCTTTGTACACAGAGCTTCCCTGAACCTCAAAGATGTCAAAAGAGTCCCTCAGGGTCACAGAGAAGTTCATCAGTGTATGGGTTTGCTTGAGTTCCCTTAACAAAGAACCACAGATTGGACAGCTTAAAGAAAGGACATTTACTTCCTCATAGTTCTGGAGACAAGAAGTCTGAGATCAAGGTGTCTTCAGGGGTCCTCAGGGTGGGTTTCTTCTTCTGGAATCTGTCTTTTTGCCTTGTCAGTGGATGCCTTCTCCCTCTGTCTTCCCATGCTCTTCTGTGTGTGTCTGTGTCTTCATCTGCCCTTATTGTAAAGACATCACTTTACAAGTGATGGAGTTTAGGGCTTCTCCTTAAAATCTCATTTATCCTTGTGGTAAGTCATGTCTGACTATTTTCAACCCACCATGGAGATTGTAGCATGCCAGGCTCCTCTCCTTTAACCTTAGTTGCCTTTTTAAAAGGTCTTCAAATACCTGCCTCCAAACACAACCCCATTCTGCGACACTGCAGCCTAGGGCTTTAACCTATGAATATGGCAGGTTGGGGAGACACAGTTCTATCTATAACAAATGGCAATGCTGGCATCTCAGGGCCCCCAATCTTTTGCTTGTCTCCTTTACCCTATAATTTGAAAGATGCCCTGAAGGCTAATCCCTCAAAAGGTCTCTAGCAAAGATCAGTTGTTCTTTCCTGGCTGGCAAGTCTTTATAAACACAGGACAGAGCCCCTGTTACGGATGTTCAGTTGCTAAGTCGAGTCTGACTCTTTGCGACCCCATGGACTGCAGCCCACCAGGCCTCCCGGTCCTTCTCCATCTCCAGAGCTTGCTCAAACTGGGATCCATTGATCTGGTGATGCTGTTCAACCATCACATCCTCTGTCACCCCTTTTTCCTCCTGTCCTCAGTCTTTTCCAGCATGAGGGTCTTTTCCAATGAGTTGGCTCTGAATCAGGTGGGCAAAGTATTCAATAAATTCTTTCCCTGTTGTGATGGGGTGGAGGGAAGAAAGGTGAGATTTTAAAGTGGTGGTCTGGGCAAGAATTTAATGCTCCTGGTGAGAGGGCATAAGCTTGCTGTCCAGGCAGCCAGAGTGCAGCTCACTGCCTCCTGGAGCAGCAGGCAGGAGGAGTGGGAGGAGGGAGGACAGCATCCCAGGTGAGGTGGGGGAGGAGCTGGCCACCAGTGCCACCCAGGGGCCAGTCTAGGAGCAGATCTAAGAGGGGCTGCTACTGGGCAAGGCACATAAATTAGCTTCAGTAGAGAGAATTGAGCGAATAAAAAAACATATTAAGGCTAATGGGAGCTAGGTTTTCACTGTCTAAATAGAGAGAAACAATTACAAATCATGGGGTACAACAGTGTACCCTGTGACTGGATTGGAATTGGAGATGTTGGTAGAAACACATTTATACCTGTTTTGTAAACAGGCATAAAGATAAACATAGAAGAAGACACGCCCCATGCAGAGACACACACGTTCCTGGCGCTGTCCACTGAGGGCTGGAGGTGGCAATGTGCTGCTGACATTGAGCACAACCGGCATCTGAGCTTGGTTCCTAAATACCATTTTTCATTTTTAAAAAAGCCTGGGCTTCTTTCTTCTCAGAAACATGGATTGAGAAAAGAATTAGGGTCACTTGGAATACCTTTTCAAAATGCCAAAAAGTAAAGAAAAAAACTTGAGAAAGAGGAAAGCATGTCTAAAGGTCAAAGGAGCAACTTCAAGGGCTCCTAATGGTCAAGACTGGGCCACTTTAGTAGAGAAGTAAACAATAATAGATTATAACCCATGGAATAAAATGGAGATGAATGAATCCACACTGACATACATATATTGGGTGAAAAGAAAATGGATCCTCACATTTGAGTGTCAACTGATACATGCAGAAAAAAAAAATGGAGATAGAAAACCAACCCTTGGAAAACATCATAGAAGTAATTCCCACAGTCAGGAAACATGGGATAAGGAATGTGCTCTACAGCGTTTCAGACCCTTCTCCGCTCACGGCACTTACCCACGAGAAAGAGAGAGTGAATGTGCGCAGGACGGACGTGGCAGACGCCCCCGCAGGGGCGCACCAGAGGGAGAGTGCGAGAAGCGACGCACACCGGCCATGAGCAGCAGGCTGACAAGGAAACAGCAGGCCGCGGTGATACTCTGGCAAAACAAAACAAATCATGGTTCTAGCCGTGAGAAAACATTAAACAAACACACACTGGAGGATACGCTGCAAAACGACTGACCCATAATCTCCTTAAGGGCTGAAGTCATAAAGGTCAAAGGGTGGGGCCACCAGTGCCACCCAGGGTCTAGGAGCAGATCTAAGAGGGGCTGCTACTGGGCAGTAAATTAGCTTCAGTAGAGAGAATTGAGCGAATAAAAAAACATATTAAGGCTAATGGGAGCTAGGTTTTCACTGTCTAAATAGAGAGAAACAATTACAAATCATGGGGTACAACAGTGTACCCTGTGACTGGATTGGAATTGGAGATGTTGGTAGAAACACATTTATACCTGTTTTGTAAACAGGCATAAAGATAAACATAGAAGAAGACACGCCCCATGCAGAGACACACACGTTCCTGGCGCTGTCCACTGAGGGCTGGAGGTGGCAATGTGCTGCTGACATTGAGCACAACCGGCATCTGAGCTTGGTTCCTAAATACCATTTTTCATTTTTAAAAAAGCCTGGGCTTCTTTCTTCTCAGAAACATGGATTGAGAAAAGAATTAGGGTCACTTGGAATACCTTTTCAAAATGCCAAAAAGTAAAGAAAAAAACTTGAAAAAGAGGAAAGCATGTCTAAAGGTCAAAGGAGCAACTTCAAGGGCTCCTAATGGTCAAGACTGGGCCACTTTAGTAGAGAAGTAAACAATAATAGATTATAACCCATGGAATAAAATGGAGATGAATGAATCCACACTGACATACATATATTGGGTGAAAAGAAAATGGATCCTCACATTTGAGTGTCAACTGATACATGCAGAAAAAAAAAATGGAGATAGAAAACCAACCCTTGGAAAACATCATAGAAGTAATTCCCACAGTCAGGAAACATGGGATAAGGAATGTGCTCTACAGCGTTTCAGACCCTTCTCCGCTCACGGCACTTACCCACGAGAAAGAGAGAGTGAATGTGCGCAGGACGGACGTGGCAGACGCCCCCGCAGGGGCGCACCAGAGGGAGAGTGCGAGAAGCGACGCACACCGGCCATGAGCAGCAGGCTGACAAGGAAACAGCAGGCCGCGGTGATACTCTGGCAAAACAAAACAAATCATGGTTCTAGCCGTGAGAAAACATTAAACAAACACACACTGGAGGATACGCTGCAAAACGACTGACCCATAATCTCCTTAAGGGCTGAAGTCATAAAGGTCAAAGACCGGGCAGCTGTTCAAGACTGAAGGAGGCTATGCGGATACAGCCCTGGGATGTAGCCCAGACCACCGACCCTCAAAGACCCAACTCAGGGAGGACGGCGTGTGCACGTGGAAGAGAGGAGGGGGTCATGTGTGCTGTTCTCAGAACTTTTCTATGTTTGAACGTGTCTTAAAATTTTGTAAAGGGGACCTCCCTGGTGGTCCAGTGGCTGCATTGTACTCCCAATGCAGGGGGCCTGGGTTCAATCCCTGGTCTGGGAACTGGATCCCACATGCCACAACTAAGACCTGGTGCAGACAAATAAACAAATTTTTTAAAATGTAGGGTTTCCCTGGTGGTCCAGTGGGTAAGGACACTGCCTTGTAGTACAAGGGGCACCGGTTCGATCCCTAGCCTGGGAAGATCCCATGTGCCGCGGAGCCGCTGGACCGATGTGTGCAACTACCGAGCCAGAGCTCTGGAGCGCATGTGCCCAGAGCCAGTGCTCTGCGACAACAGAGGCCACTGTAATGAGAGGCCCACAGGGACCAAAGAACAAAGATGGATGAAAATAGATAAATGAAAGACCAATGGAAGTGGCCCACCAGCCCCCCTCCCTCTCTAACCTGCCCGGCCCCCCTCAAAATAAAAAAAAGTAAAAAGTCTATATGTATATGTATGTGTGAGTATGTATGTATGCATACACACACACACGCACACACATATCTCAAAGTAAGGTTCTTCAGAATCTCAATGATGAAAATAAACCATAGCTAACCTCTCAAAATGGTGTGGATGTGGAAAAGAATATTCTAACTACCAGGACAAAGAAGGCTAGGGGAAGTAAACATTTTGTATACAAATGGATACTAAGTCATATTCTATATTTCTAAGCTCACACACACACACATACACACAAAACCACACACAAATATGTCTTTTTAGAAAAGCATTTTGCAATATGTATCTGTATACTTAGACTATTTTTTCTTTGCCTTTGCAATTCCATTTCTGGGCATCTGTCCTATGGAAACAATATGCAATTCAGAAAAAGTTTTGTGTTCAAACGTATTCACTGCAGAGCTATTTATAAAAGCAAAACTTTGGAATCAGTCTAACCATTCAACAATGGGGGAATTGATTCATACATTTGGAATATCTACCCAGTGGAATGATATGAAGCCACTAAAAGCAATATTTATAAGAAATTAATTATGTGAGGATATTCTAATAATTGTTAAAAAGGGAAAGAAACAACTTTGGATAGAAATGATTGAAACCATATTGTATATAAAAATTTGGATTTTATTTTTATATCTATTTTCATTCATCTTTTATTCTTTGGCCTGTGTGGGCCTCCCACTGCAGTGGCCTCTCTCTTTGCAGAGCACTGGCTCTGGCACATGCGCTCCAGAGCTCTGGCTCAGTGGTTGGATACACTGGTCCAGCTGCTCCGCAGCACGTGGGATTTTTCCAGGCCAGGGATCTAACTGGTGCCCTCTGCACTGCAAGGCGGACTCTCTACCCACTGGACCATCAGGGAAGCTCTGGATTTATATATATATATATATATAACCTTTAAAGGTTAGGGAAAAAAATAGCAAGGACTCATTTGTGGGTGAAGATATCAGTGATTTTTTTTTTTCTCTTCTAGTTTTTGTGCTTTCCAAAAACTAGATCACATGTACTTTTAGAGTTGAAAAACAACATGATTTTTGCTATTGTTGTTAAGGCATTGAAATAGTAAACATTTTAAAAGCTGGAAAGTGCCACAAAGTAGTCAAATAGAGGTAGCTTCAGAGAAGATGAAAATTAAAGAGGGCTCCAATGTGGGGGAAGTGGAGTTATAGGTAAGGATATCTGTTGCGGACATATTAGCAGCATGAAAGCATGCTGTGTTCCCAAGAAAGCGGGATGAGTGTCAGCATTTGTGTGGAAGACAGTCAATAAGCACGGGAGGTCAATAGGAAGAGAGAGGAGAAGCAAACTCTGACCTGCCTGGACACCTCCAACAATCTAAAACTTCCCAGAAGTTCTCAAAGGTTCCCACTGGTCTGGCAACAAAGAGTTAATGCCATTACTAGGTTAATTGTCTTGACAATCCCCAGTCAGGATGGGCGGTGGGGAGGGATGAAAGCCCTGGGGAGGATGGGCAGGGATGTGGGGCTGGGAGCGAGAACCAGGAACCAAAGGAGCGCTGGGGAGGCAGCATAGAGTGAGCCCTGGAGAATATTTATAAAAGCAAAACTTTGGAATCAGTCTAACCATTCAACAATGGGGGAATTGATTCATACATTTGGAATATCTACCCAGTGGAATGATATGAAGCCACTAAAAGCAATATTTATAAGAAATTAATTATGTGAGGATATTCTAATAATTGTTAAAAAGGGAAAGAAAC
Organism: Tragulus kanchil; assembly: GCA_022376925.1. NCBI lineage: Eukaryota > Metazoa > Chordata > Mammalia > Artiodactyla > Tragulidae > Tragulus > Tragulus kanchil. The sequence goes on along the minus strand of JAIOJX010000005.1, from coordinate 175,633,650 downwards.
AACTTTGGATAGAAATGATTGAAACCATATTGTATATAAAAATTTGGATTTTATTTTTATATCTATTTTCATTCATCTTTTATTCTTTGGCCTGTGTGGGCCTCCCACTGCAGTGGCCTCTCTCTTTGCAGAGCACTGGCTCTGGCACATGCGCTCCAGAGCTCTGGCTCAGTGGTTGGATACACTGGTCCAGCTGCTCCGCAGCACGTGGGATTTTTCCAGGCCAGGGATCTAACTGGTGCCCTCTGCACTGCAAGGCGGACTCTCTACCCACTGGACCATCAGGGAAGCTCTGGATTTATATATATATATATATATAACCTTTAAAGGTTAGGGAAAAAAATAGCAAGGACTCATTTGTGGGTGAAGATATCAGTGATTTTTTTTTTTCTCTTTTAGTTTTTGTGTTTTACAAAAACTAGATCACATGTACTTTTAGAGTTGAAAAACAACATGATTTTTGCTATTGTTGTTAAGGCATTGAAATAGTAAACATTTTAAAAGCTGGAAAGTGCCACAAAGTAGTCAAATAGAGGTAGCTTCAGAGAAGATGAAAATTAAAGAGGGCTCCAATGTGGGGGAAGTGGAGTTATAGGTAAGGATATCTGTTGCGGACATATTAGCAGCATGAAAGCATGCTGTGTTCCCAAGAAAGCGGGATGAGTGTCAGCATTTGTGTGGAAGACAGTCAATAAGCACGGGAGGTCAATAGGAAGAGAGAGGAGAAGCAAACTCTGACCTGCCTGGACACCTCCAACAATCTAAAACTTCCCAGAAGTTCTCAAAGGTTCCCACTGGTCTGGCAACAAAGAGTTAATGCCATTACTAGGTTAATTGTCTTGACAATCCCCAGTCAGGATGGGCGGTGGGGAGGGATGAAAGCCCTGGGGAGGATGGGCAGGGATGTGGGGCTGGGAGCGGCAGAACCAGGAACCAAAGGAGCCCTGGGGGAGGCAGCATAGAGTGACAGGGAAACCGGTCCCTGGAGAACAAGAGAAGTGGAGGAGAAATGGAACCTCCCACCTGAGGGAAGACAGGAACCCACCCAGCTGGCATTTTCCTAGGCACTTGGTCTTTCAGGGAATCATTTCACAAGTCAGATCGCGAGGTTTATTTTAGCCCTGGGCAAACAAAATTATGTGATGGGAACCTCAACTTTGCCTATAGCATTCTGGGGACAGACACCACATTTAATCAGAGAGTCACATTTCTTGTAATTTTTAAGTGGGTGCTGACGTGACGTTCGGCTGACTTATGATAGTGAGTGAAGAGCAGTAGCATCTGTGAAATTTCCTAGTGGAAACAGATAATGACATATAAAGAACTGGAAACTACCGAGAATTGCAGTCATGGGTGTTTGTGACTAAGCGACATCCCTGTGACGTGTTCAACAACACTGAACATTGCAGATACTCTACCCCCTCCCCCCGTGTGAGGAACCATTGCCACTCAGAACACAACACCAACACAGATCCTGTGAATACTAAGCACGGATCCCAAGTTCACTAAAGTTACACTCCTAGTATCCGATAGTCAGTTCCACGGTTTGTTCCTAAAGAAATAACACAACTGGAGTTGGGGAGAGGCGATACCAAGATTCTTCGAGAACACTCTAGGAGAATCCCTGCTAGCAGGGTTACCTGGCTTTACAGTGATCCCAGGGGTGGGATATGGCCAAGCTGCCTGTTGAGGCACTTTCTGAAGGCTTCCTCTAAGGTTAATTTGTTAATGGATTCTCTCTCCACTCACCCAGATTTAAGTGCAAGGTTCTCTTCACCCTCTTACAAAATGATTCAGCATTGTCTGGTACCATATTCTGAAGGTCTTAAGTGACCCTGTGCCTGGGTTGAATGGCCACCCCAGGACTCACAAATACACTTCTCACCCTGTCCCAGCTCGCCTCGCCCCGTATGGAGCAGGCACCTTTGACATCCTCTCTGAAACGTGTCAGTTGCTCAGTTGTGTCTGACTCTTTGTGGCTCCTCTGTCCATGGGATTTTCCAGGCAAGAATACTGGAGTGGGCTGCTGTCTCCTTCTCCAGGGGCGTTTCCCAACCCGGGGAGAGAACCCTGGGCTCCTGCATTGACAGATGGCTTCTTTGCCATCTAAGCCACCAGCATGAGCCTTGGACTTCCTCTCTGAGTGTGGAGGTAAATCCTTCTTGTGGAGCCTCCAGTTCAGAAACCTGTACATCTTGCCCCACTCATGGATCACAGGCTTGTCACAGAGACAGGGCTTGAGTACCTCGATGAAGCCATGAGCCGTGCTGTGCAGGGCCACCCAAGATGGACAGGTCATAGTGAAGACTTCTGACCAAACGTGGTCTGCTGGCGGAGGGAATGGCAAACCACTCCAGTATCTTTGCCAGGAGAACCTGAGAACAGTATGAAAAGGCAAAAAGATACGACACTGGAAGACAAGCACCCCAGGAGAGAAGGTGGCCAGTATTACCCTGGGCAAGAGCAGAGGGTGCCTGCTAACAGCAGTGGAAAGAATGAAGGGGCTAGGCCAAAGTGGAAATGATGCTCAGTGACAGATGTATCTGGCTGTGAAAGCAAACACCGATGCTGTAAAAAGAACAATATTGCATGAGAACCTGGCAAGTGAGGTGCATGAATCAAAGCAAGCCAGACGTGGTCAAGCAGGAGATGGCAAGAATGAACCTGGATATTTTGGCAGTCCATGAACTAAAGTGAATAGGAATGTGAGAATCTGATTCATATGACCATATCTCGGGGGCAAGATTGCTAGGGAGAAGGCCAGCTGCCATCCCAAGGGGTCTCCCTGCAGCCCACATTCACTCAGGCCCTCTGTCTCTTCTCTTTATTGACGCGTGTCCAGGCCTAAAGCTTGGAACGTTTCTGGAAACACTCCCTCATCACTCTTTGAATCCCAGCGAATTTCAGCTCGCTGCCTCATTCAGTCCAGTCATGTCCAGCCCAAGTCTGTGAGCAGAACAGTAAGACTCCTCCCTACAGGTCAGTACCACTTCCTCACAGCTGCACTGAAGACCTGTTACTCACAGACAAATTTCCCTCCATCAAGAAGTCTGTAATCCAGGGCTGCCCAGGCGGCTCCTGGGGCAAGCTCTTTGCAAAGGGTTTCCAAGGGGGCACATTCACATGACTTCAGGCTGGTGCATCCCGTTGGAGACAGAACTCTCCGGTTTGACCTCAGGGAATTTTGTGAGTCGGGGAGCAGCCTCCTGGAGAGGGTGTATATGAGCTGCAGCAGCGACACAGGAGGGGTTCCCCAGGGAGAGAGGCTTTGAGTGAACTAATTGACAAGGATCTTTCCTTCCAATTGTCAGGTCTGGGCTACCATCAAGGGCTCCTCCATTTTCCAGGAAACCCCCTCCAATAATTCCACAAACAGTAGACCTGAAATCACATCCATTCATGCCTGCTCCCCAACCAGCTTTGTATGGGCAAAACCGCTTCATTTGGGGAAACAAGTGAAGGAAGAGTTTTCTAGAAGTCCGCATGAACCCCTTTTTGGAAGCCCGTGATGAGCCGCAGGCTTCTGACTCCGGCGCCTGCCTCTCCCTTGAAAGCCGGCTGCCGCCATTGCTGCCAACACAGTGACGAGCGAGGTCAGGGAGCACCGGTTGTGCATGAAAGATGTGAAAATTTACTGCAAATGAGACAAGAGCAGTAAATTCATTTTTATTCAAATTACTGTCATTGTCCATTACCACGTCTCCTGTAAACATTGTGCTTCAGACAAGATGACAGCGTATTATTATTTGTGAGAGTCTACTATTATTAAGCTATTACCATGTCACCCCCTGCTTGAAACAATGACTCAGCGCTGTTCTGCATAATAAGACAAGGGACAGAAACAAGCGGCAGTGACAGAAAGGCTAGTTTTCAGAAGCCAGTCTGGGTGCTGAGTGGCAGCTGGCACTCAGGGCCCAGGTAGTGAGGGGCTTGTGCATGTTTATTGGGGAACTTTGAAACTGTATCGTTACACCCAAGACTTTATTTCATCTTCAGAATCCAAATTGCTTCGGCACCGGTAATTAGTTCCATTGCTGACTTAGGATTGGAGAGCAGAGATTCTGAGGGAAGGAGGCTCATTCCAGGCTAGGTGTCTCCTGCCCAGTGGTTTCCTTCTCTGGGGACCTGTGTCTAGTTGGGAGCATTCCCAGCGGCCTGCCCTCTGGCCATCTGAATACATGCCATGCCGGACACGACCCTTCCCCGCCCCGCCAGGCCACAGCTGCCCTTCCTGCAGGAGCGGGCTCCTCGGCATCACCTCCAGATTCCAGGGCTTTGTAAGGATTAAAACATTACAGCCCCCAGGTTTCAAAGGCCGTGCGTGTAGCATCACCGTCTGAAGTGACTGGGACATACAGATTCCGCTGCACTTCCCTTTACTTTCAATAAGTGCTGTGAGGATCACCCATCAGAACCAAGGACAAACAGCCTTAAAACATCTGGGCAGTGTCTCCACTATAGCTATTTCATGTCGGTAGAGACAGAGCCACCTGACCCAGTCACCTGCAAGGAACTTTACTAGAACTATTTCCTCGAGGTTCCCTGTCTCCTCTGACTGAGGCACTGCACTCAGGACCAAGGATGGGACAAAGTCCCCGGCAGCCACCCAGAGTGGCACAGCCATTCTCTCCGGCCCAGGACAGCCCCATTCCAATGGCACTGCTGGCTGTCCGTCCATGGGTCGTGAACTCAAATCTCCATCAGCCATACTCTGAGAGGTGGCTATTGGTTCAGTAGAAAAGCATTTAAGTCAATTGGGTTTGCTTCAATCTCTCCTCTCAGTGTTTTGCCGGCTCCTGTGGACAGAAATAACATTTTGTGAAATCAAGGAAAAAGCAAGTGTTGGACACATTTCGTTCTCAATTAGCTGAGAAGGAAGCTTGTGAAGTGAAACAAATTTAGGGACACATCAGTCTGTTACTAATGATCACATTTTAGGCTTGATGAAAAAAAATAAAATCAAGGTGCAGCTCAGAAGGTTTTCAGCTCAAAGGCTATGTCTTTGTGTGGAACGTGCTGAGGTGTCTTGGGGTGACTGGACATCTCAGGCTCAGCTTTTACAAGTGCCTTTTTCAGACAGAATCCTACACTTTAAGAACGTGACTTTGATTTCTTGAAAGCTCCAAGTTGCGTGTACTATTTTATTAAATTGTCCTTAAACAATTAAGAAGCTGACAAACTTGAACCATCAACACGTTCTGAGCTAGATCTTTTCCTGATTGTAAAACTCTTTGTCTTCCGCAAATGCCTCTTCCTGGGTCAGGAAGATCCCCTGGAGAAGGGAATGGCCACCCACTCCAGTATTCTTGTCTAGAGAATCCCATACAGTGAGGCGCCTACAGTCTGTGGAATCACAAAGAGTTGGACACGACCAAGTGTGTCACACACACACACACACACGCGCGCACAAATGCCTCTCAGGCTTCCTCATGCCTCTGGTTGGTGGCGAGTCCTTTTCTCCACCGTCCTACATCCTCCTCCTCCCTTCAAGGAGCAGTTTCCCGTCTCCCATCCCAGGGGTGAGCAGCCCCTCGGCTCCAGAGAACCCCAGTCCCCAGTGGTCTCCTCTCAGCTGTTGACACTGCACTTCAAACAAACCACCTGGTCAGTCAGTCCCTGTGGGGCTCTTTCTGGCACCGTGGTGGGCATGCACACCTGCCCCTCCAGCCCCGCCAACATCACTTCCCTCTTTTGTCAAAGCGAGCCCTCCGACTCTCCGTCATTAATCTCTCCCCATCTCTCCCGGGCACAGATTCTCAACAGACCAAAGTCTCTTCTTCTGGGTTTGCCTCAACTTTCTCAGGCCTCAGTGGAGTTCTGTACAAGGGAATGAATACACCAGTTTTATCCCATGTCTACTTTGTGTGAGAATGATAACCCTACTTTTGAAGGGAGTGTTGAAAGACTTCCCGAGATTTAATGAAGGGAAGTTCAGCTGATATATTATACATGCATTTCTGTTTTTTGTGGAATCACATGGTGGAGAAAGTGTCAGGATCTTCAGGTCCCAATGTCTATCCTCAGACAGGTAGGATTTCCTATCTGCCAGCAGACAGGACCAAGGCCCAGAGATTTGAGATGGGGCAAATAAGTTCTTTCAGTGCTGTGCCCAAGGTGGCCTGGTTGGTGATCGCAGAGCATGAATTGAAAACAGATCTCTTTGTTTTCTGTACCTTCCTCCTCTTTGTCACCTTGCAAAGAAAGATGTGAGCCCACACGAATTCAGGTTCCAAGCACAGCCTAGAGCCAAACTATTTTTGAGGCTATAAACCAATTGTATGGTCCATTACTGCACTACAAAAAAGAGAAAGAAAAAGAAAAAATCTAGTAACAATAGACGTGTAGGGAAGGAATAAATGAAGGGTCAATGAGAGATTTAATTAATACTTAAATTTGTATATTTTCCTTGATACTATGATAAGAGTTTCAGAGCACATGCCTCTGGTTCTCAGGGTAGGCTGTGTCCACCAGATGAAGCCTGCTCTATGTGCTTTTGACAAAGTGGTGAGCTCATCAAGAAAAACTGTAATGGCTGGTGCCCCAGGGCTGGGCTGAACTCCAAACCCAAGCGCACAATTGTGGTCCCCCCCTTGGTCCACCAGGTGATCTCTTAGGTGGTTGTGGGAACAGACTAAAGAAGCAACCAGGGGAGACTGTGGGTACACTGCAAGTCTCTGTCTCTGGTGGCCTACCTGGGTCTCCTCATCTTCCAGACAACTCTCGCCAGTTTTGGAAGGAGAACTTCAAATCCCTCTGTTCTGCACCATTTCTGGCTGAACGGACAGTCAGAGAGGTGGGAGAGGGGGCTGTCCAGACTGAGCTGACCCACCTCAGAGAGGAAGTCTCACCACAGCTCTGGGAGACACCACACCCAACTTAAGGGGAAGGAGGCTTTCAAAGAGATGTAAAGTCTTGTGTAAGCAGCATTGGTTCTGTGAGCAAAAGCAGGAGTGAGCCCATGATGTCAGGCAATGTGTTCATCACAGGAGTTACAGGAGAGTTCTGAAGTCAACACACTGGGTTTAAACCCCAAGTCAGCTTCATGGGACCCCAGACCCAGGACCCAACCTTCCTCTACCCAGCTCCCTTGTCTGGGAGTGGTGAGATCATAGCAGCCCCTGCTGGATGGAGTCAGGACTAGACGGAGGGTTGATGATTCAAACACGCAGTCACCTGTATCCAAAGCCTCTCAGTAAGAAGGCCATCTGCCCAATCAAGTTTCCCCGGGAGGTCATGAATTGAAAACAGATCTCTTTGTTTTCTGTACCTTCCTCCTCTTTGTCACCTTGCAAAGAAAGATGTGAGCCCACACGAATTCAGGTTCCAAGCACAGCCTAGAGCCAAACTATTTTTGAGGCTATAAACCAATTGTATGGTCCATTACTGCACTACAAAAAAGAGAAAGAAAAGAAAAAATCTAGTAACAATAGACGTGTAGGGAAGGAATAAATGAAGGGTCAATGAGAGATTTAATTAATACTTAAATTTGTATATTTTCCTTGATACTATGATAAGAGTTTCAGAGCACATGCCTCTGGTTCTCAGGGTAGGCTGTGTCCACCAGATGAAGCCTGCTCTATGTGCTTTTGACAAAGTGGTGAGCTCATCAAGAAAAACTGTAATGGCTGGTGCCCCAGGGCTGGGCTGAACTCCAAACCCAAGCGCACAATTGTGGTCCCCCCCTTGGTCCACCAGGTGATCTCTTAGGTGGTTGTGGGAACAGACTAAAGAAGCAACCAGGGGAGACTGTGGGTACACTGCAAGTCTCTGTCTCTGGTGGCCTACCTGGGTCTCCTCATCTTCCAGACAACTCTCGCCAGTTTTGGAAGGAGAACTTCAAATCCCTCTGTTCTGCACCATTTCTGGCTGAACGGACAGTCAGAGAGGTGGGAGAGGGGGCTGTCCAGACTGAGCTGACCCACCTCAGAGAGGAAGTCTCACCACAGCTCTGGGAGACACCACACCCAACTTAAGGGGAAGGAGGCTTTCAAAGAGATGTAAAGTCTTGTGTAAGCAGCATTGGTTCTGTGAGCAAAAGCAGGAGTGAGCCCATGATGTCAGGCAATGTGTTCATCACAGGAGTTACAGGAGAGTTCTGAAGTCAACACACTGGGTTTAAACCCCAAGTCAGCTTCATGGGACCCCAGACCCAGGACCCAACCTTCCTCTACCCAGCTCCCTTGTCTGGGAGTGGTGAGATCATAGCAGCCCCTGCTGGATGGAGTCAGGACTAGACGGAGGGTTGATGATTCAAACACGCAGTCACCTGTATCCAAAGCCTCTCAGTAAGAAGGCCATCTGCCCAATCAATGTGGGTTTCTTGTGCAGAGGCTTCCCGGGGTTGCGCCTGGCTGCTGGGTTCTCTCTAGACCCCAGCTGCCTGGTGTGAAAGGATATTCAATGTGGCCACATGAAGGGTAGAGACTCCATCCCCCACACTTCAGGCACTCCACCCACAAGCAGGCCCAGAGATAGAGCCAAGCCTGTCCTGCCTTCAACACTCTCGCAGACCAACACAGGAGTGGCAACCCTGCAGCTCATGGGCAATTATAAGGATGTCCTCATCCACCAGACCCTGGATGAGCCAATACTCACACCAGAAAAGTGAAAGGCAGGCACACCCATCCTCCCCCACACCCACCTCCTTCATCTGAGTCAACCCAGGCAGGGATAAAGAATGAGCATAGACAGAGGACTTCCTAAGTGCAGGAATTATATGGAGCCCTCTGCAAACCCCGGTTCAATCAACCCTTCTAAGAACCTCCAGGGCGGGACTACCAGTGTCCACAACTTCCAGGAGAAGAACCTGAGGTTCTGTAGAAGAAGGTGACCTGCCCAGTTCCAAAGGTGAGCTATCATCCTGGATGAAGGCCAAGTGCATCTGGAACCCTCCGCTAGCACCCTGGGTCCAGGTCAGCCACGAATGCTGAGAGCTGCCTCCCGGGGCCCCTCCCTCATCTCGATTGCTTCCGCAGAGTGGAAATTTCTTCTGCTATTTCCAATGCCCCTCCTCCAAGCCACTCTTCAGAACTAAATTTGATCCAGGAGCACTGTGGTTAGTCATTTCACAGAGGAAATTAACTTCTAGGGTTTCCATGAGACAACAGCAGAGCTAAAATAATTATTCCCAATGTCCTGAAAATCTACACCTGTACAGTAGAAGTTGCATGTTTGATCTCAACTCATTCATGCTCAGGCAGGCCTTAAAAATGCCTCATAGCGTGCCAAAGACACTGTGTCTTGAGCTGGACTCAAGCTAAGGCTTTCTCTTTGGAGGACATGGATGTTTCTAGAAGTCCGAACCTTCCTCTACCCAGCTCCCTTGTCTGGGAGTGGTGAGATCATAGCAGCCCCTGCTGGATGGAGTCAGGACTAGACGGAGGGTTGATGATTCAAACACGCAGTCACCTGTATCCAAAGCCTCTCAGTAAGAAGGCCATCTGCCCAATCAATGTGGGTTTCTTGTGCAGAGGCTTCCCGGGGTTGCGCCTGGCTGCTGGGTTCTCTCTAGACCCCAGCTGCCTGGTGTGAAAGGATATTCAATGTGGCCACATGAAGGGTAGAGACTCCATCCCCCACACTTCAGGCACTCCACCCACAAGCAGGCCCAGAGATAGAGCCAAGCCTGTCCTGCCTTCAACACTCTCGCAGACCAACACAGGAGTGGCAACCCTGCAGCTCATGGGCAATTATAAGGATGTCCTCATCCACCAGACCCTGGATGAGCCAATACTCACACCAGAAAAGTGAAAGGCAGGCACACCCATCCTCCCCCACACCCACCTCCTTCATCTGAGTCAACCCAGGCAGGGATAAAGAATGAGCATAGACAGAGGACTTCCTAAGTGCAGGAATTATATGGAGCCCTCTGCAAACCCCGGTTCAATCAACCCTTCTAAGAACCTCCAGGGCGGGACTACCAGTGTCCACAACTTCCAGGAGAAGAACCTGAGGTTCTGTAGAAGAAGGTGACCTGCCCAGTTCCAAAGGTGAGCTATCATCCTGGATGAAGGCCAAGTGCATCTGGAACCCTCCGCTAGCACCCTGGGTCCAGGTCAGCCACGAATGCTGAGAGCTGCCCCCTCCCGGGGCCCCTCCCTCATCTCGATTGCTTCCGCAGAGTGGAAATTTCTTCTGCTATTTCCAATGCCCCTCCTCCAAGCCACTCTTCAGAACTAAATTTGATCCAGGAGCACTGTGGTTAGTCATTTCACAGAGGAAATTAACTTCTAGGGTTTCCATGAGACAACAGCAGAGCTAAAATAATTATTCCCAATGTCCTGAAAATCTACACCTGTACAGTAGAAGTTGCATGTTTGATCTCAACTCATTCATGCTCAGGCAGGCCTTAAAAATGCCTCATAGCGTGCCAAAGACACTGTGTCTTGAGCTGGACTCAAGCTAAGGCTTTCTCTTTGGAGGACATGGATGTTTCTAGAAGTCCGCCTTCATCCTAGTGCAGGCCGCTCAGAAGTTCAGCAATCTCGGTCTGCAGGGGAGGAGCTGGTTGGGGAGGTGCCGCCGACAGAGCGTCTTCGAGACCCAGAACTCTCCCGTGGTTCTGCCTACTTTTGCCCACTGGAAGAAAATAGGGAACTTTTAAAAAAGACTGTGGATTTTTATTTATATAAAATAAGTAAAATTTTATTTCAAACTCATTCTTTAAAAAAAGTAGGCTGGGACAGAGCTGTTGCGTCAAAACAGAGAGAAATCATTTCAAACTGCATGAAGAAAGAAAACAAGGGCTTCCCCTGGTAGTCCAGTGGGTAAGGACACCGCCTTGTAGTGCAAGGGGCACTGGTTCGATCCCTGGCCTGGGAAGATCCTATGTGCCACGGAGCGGCTGGACGGATGTGTCCAATTACCGAGCCGGAGCTCTGGAGTGCATGTGCCCAGAACTGGTGCTCTGCGACAACAGAGGCCACTGCGATGGGAGGCCCACAGGTGGCAAGCACCGGGTGTAATTTCCCTCTCTTCCCTCCCTCTTTCCTAGCTTCTGCCGTCCGTCTCCTTCCTCCCTCGAGGCTATGCTGAAACTAGGAGCAATGCAATGGGTGTGACGCACACAAAGGGTGGAGAGGATGCATGTGGTGAGAGAAGCCTGGTCCCCACTCACCACTGGTAATCCAGGCCCAACAATAATGGCACAGCAGGTCAGGTTCACTTGGGCATTGAGCCCATGGCTTATTTTGTCACCAGCACCACTTTTCTCATTTTGCCAGGCTCAGAGGACCTCAAACCAGCTTTCTTTCCATTAATGCAGAGGCTGGGATGACTACCTGAGGGCTGAATTAGCAAGGGGCTGGCTGGGGATGAGGAGTGGTGTCGTTGATAATCACCACAGGTCTTGTCCGTGTACAAAGCAGTCTCGTGTTGACCATAAGGAAGGCACCCAGAGGTGCAAACGCACAGATGCCCGTTCTCAGCACTGAAGCAGGGACCCTGGGCTGTCACCTGTCAACCCAGCAGAGCTCGAGCACCACCCCCTCACTGAGGTACAAGGGCACCTCCTCTGCTGGGCCTGGACCTGCCTGCTGGCCCCCGGGTGCGGGAGGGTGGGAGGGAGCGCTCTCCTGGGAGAGCTTGGCCCGTCTCTGGAGCTGCTGCTCTGACTTGTGTCCTGACCTGGTGGCCACAGATCTGGATAGGTTCCGGGAGCATGCAGGCTGCTGGCGGGGATGTCTGCCTGTCCACCTCTGAAAACGTCTATCCCTCCGTGAGCCTGTCCACATGAGACCTGTCCTGGTGACGTCTGTGACTTGATCTGACAGTCTGTTTTTCACTGAAAGAAAAGGTCTCACCACTGCAGGTACTGCCTTCCCGGAGCCAAGGGTGACTGTGGAGACCTGGGTGCAGGGGCACAGGCCTCGCGGTCAAAGCTCAGGTGTACAGGGTGGGCCTGGGGACCTGAACGAGGAGGACTTAGTGCCCAGCCCTTGCCTGGCCAGCTTTTGTGAAGTTCCTCACAGAGCTTGGGCAGATCCAGGCATCAGGGCAGAATTCCAGCCCCAGGAAGAGCCAACGATAAAGCCATCGCTGCCTCCGTCCCTGTGAATCTATTAATACGTGGACTCGAGCCCAGACAGTTAGCTTCACTCTGGATTACAGAGAGAGCATCTGGGGAGATCTAACTTCTGCAAACTTCTGAGCAATGAGGCCACCCTCGCACGACTGCTTGGGAGGGTGTCAGGGCGGCTGGGCTGCCCAGGTCCCACGGAGGGGGCTGTCGTGTCTTCAGCTCCCCTCCACCCTCGCCCAAGGCACCCTGTGGGTTTCTGGGGCCCTGGAACCTGCCAAGACTGCTCAGTGCAAATATACCACATTCGCTCCAGTCCGCGATGAAGGTGGGATCCCTCTGTTCAGGCAGCGCTGTTTCTGTGACCCTACTGGGCTTTCACCCTCGGAGCAGAGGCTCTTGCCTCCATGTGAAACCCTCAGACACCAGGAGAACTGGCTGATTGCTAACGAGCAAAGCTGAGGTTTCGCTGATTCCATCTGGGACCTTCCTGCTGTGGGCTGCGGGCAGGATGGGAGCTGACAGAACACGCCATGTGGAGGAGGCAGTGACTGTTACGGGTTCTGTATAACTTTTCATGTCTGCTCTACGCCAGGAGCTTAGCCCGAAACACCTTTTTTCCAGAATATGAAACATAATATCTCCATGCTCATTGCATTATTTAAAAGGCAATGTGGTTCATAACTTTACATTTATTGCATACTTTTAAGCCACTTGACCCATATAAATATTGCTATGGAGTTGCCCTCAGTTATTAAATTCTTATTGTCCACCTCTGAAAACGTCTATCCCTCCGTGAGCCTGTCCACATGAGACCTGTCCTGGTGACGTCTGTGACTTGATCTGACAGTCTGTTTTTCACTGAAAGAAAAGGTCTCACCACTGCAGGTACTGCCTTCCCGGAGCCAAGGGTGACTGTGGAGACCTGGGTGCAGGGGCACAGGCCTCGCGGTCAAAGCTCAGGTGTACAGGGTGGGCCTGGGGACCTGAACGAGGAGGACTTAGTGCCCAGCCCTTGCCTGGCCAGCTTTTGTGAAGTTCCTCACAGAGCTTGGGCAGATCCAGGCATCAGGGCAGAATTCCAGCCCCAGGAAGAGCCAACGATAAAGCCATCGCTGCCTCCGTCCCTGTGAATCTATTAATCGTGGACTCGAGCCCAGACAGTTAGCTTCACTCTGGATTACAGAGAGAGCATCTGGGGAGATCTAACTTCTGCAAACTTCTGAGCAATGAGGCCACCCTCGCACGACTGCTTGGGAGGGTGTCAGGGCGGCTGGGCTGCCCAGGTCCCACGGAGGGGGCTGTCGTGTCTTCAGCTCCCCTCCACCCTCGCCCAAGGCACCCTGTGGGTTTCTGGGGCCCTGGAACCTGCCAAGACTGCTCAGTGCAAATATACCACATTCGCTCCAGTCCGCGATGAAGGTGGGATCCCTCTGTTCAGGCAGCGCTGTTTCTGTGACCCTACTGGGCTTTCACCCTCGGAGCAGAGGCTCTTGCCTCCATGTGAAACCCTCAGACACCAGGAGAACTGGCTGATTGCTAACGAGCAAAGCTGAGGTTTCGCTGATTCCATCTGGGACCTTCCTGCTGTGGGCTGCGGGCAGGATGGGAGCTGACAGAACACGCCATGTGGAGGAGGCAGTGACTGTTACGGGTTCTGTATAACTTTTCATGTCTGCTCTACGCCAGGAGCTTAGCCCGAAACACCTTTTTTCCAGAATATGAAACATAATATCTCCATGCTCATTGCATTATTTAAAAAGGGGCAATGTGGTTCATAACTTTACATTTATTGCATACTTTTAAGCCACTTGACCCATATAAATATTGCTATGGAGTTGCCCTCAGTTATTAAATTCTTATTGCTTATAAAAGGGGCAACAGGAAGTATATAACTAGCAGCGGAGGTGAGGGGGGCGGGGGAGACCAGGAGGGGGTGTGCCAGGCAGGGCAGGGAGCACGCTGGTTTCCACTCTGTTCTCTGCTTTCAAGCCTGGAATTTGGTTTGATTTTTTTTTTTTCCTTCCTGGTTGTGGGCAAAGCCTGTTTGACTGTAACTCAAAGAATTATGTATCGACATGGCAAGAGGCATTTTGCCTTTCTACTAATTAAAATGGAACCCCACTCTTAAAAGAAAATGGTTAAAAGAATTTTTTATTTCCTCGGCACAGCTGAGCCCAGATAAAAACAGGGCACCAGCGTTTATCAGGGTTCAAAGCCGAGTCTCCTGACTGTGAAAGGCAGCAACCGCGTCTTCATTGTCGGCCTCATATTCTTATTCACGCGCCTCCCTTGGCCTCGGAGTCCTTCTAGGATGCTTGCCGGCTTCTGCCGCCGTGCACACCTGCCTGGCACCTGTGCCCACAGCGGCACTCTGCGGGTAGGCACCTTTGGGAAATGACAGATGACCATAAGCTCTTGAGGACACCTCAAAGCAGTTCAGAGGATGTGATCTTTAGAAGTAAGTTCCCTTGAACTTCAGGGTGGGACCAGGTCAGACTGGGGAGCCCCCCACGTGCAGAGCACAGAGCAGAGGGAGTCTGTGGGACCATCTTCCCGCGCAGAGTACACGTGGAAATGTCTGGGGCCCCAGGCTCTGATGGAAACAAGTTGTTTTTGTTTTATTGCACAAGATCGGAATTCCTCCCACCAAGGTCCTGGGCCCCACTTGGGGCAGTGAGGGGTGCTCACAGCATCTGAGTCCCTAGCACGTTCCGGGCATCTCCGGCCAGACAGTAACACGGGCGATTCCACTTCCCCTTGCTTAGGGATGAGCCTCTTCACCTGGAGGTCACTGCTGTCAACCGAGAACCTTTTTCCTCCTGTCACTGCTTTCTGAGATGAAGAGAGAGATTCCCCTTTGCCTACAGCATTTAGCGTGCAAGCCCGCCGCCACCGCCGTGCGAAGCCACAGAAATCCTGAGGCCAGCCCGCGACCTTCCAGCTCTGTGACAGGACAGCAGTCCCTGGAGCGGAGGACGCCTCCTCTGATATTTGGAAAAGTGTCATGTTGTCTTTACAGAGAAAACTGTCAGGTTGTTGTTGGCATAAAATGCAACGCTTCCTGGATTGTGCTTTGCTTGTTTGCTACAAAATGTCACCTGGCCATATGACATGTTTTTGTTTTGCTCACAGCCACTCTGTACTTAAGACATTCAAATGGCGTGGGGAGAAGGGTGAGCTCTGCACCCAGGCCAGTTCTCAGGCCCTTGCAGACCCTCTGCTTCCTACAGATGTGTGATTGGCAGCCCTCGGGGCTCCACCCACCGAACCACACTGCCTTGTGTAGGCTGGTTGATTCCGCAAATGCATGTTTACCTACTGCTGTGTTCTTTAGAGCACAGGGGTCCCCAACCTCCGGGACCTGATGCCTGATGATCTGAGCTGAAGGCGATGTAATAATAATAGGAATAAATTGCACAATAAATGTAACGCGCTTGAATCACCCCAATGCCACACCCCCTCGCCAACTATCCGTGGAAAAACTGTGTTCCACGGAACGGGTCTCTGGTGCTGAAAAGGCTGAGGACTGCCGCTCCAGAACAAAGATAGGCAATCATCAACCGCGACCAGTCCCACTCTTTTAAAAGAAATGGAGAATAAATGTGAATAACTTAAAAAGGCCACCACCAACCACCCTTAGGGCTGGCGGAGCCAAACTGTGATTCCTGAGAGGGAACAGCTCGCTCAGGTCAGGGCTACCTGGGCACCACACCCCCAACACATGCATGTAAGCCGGCTGTTGTACTGTGGTTAGCCTTAATCTCCCATCCTGGATAATACTTATTTGTAAATTCCTCCCTTTTTTTCCTCCCCACTCCTGGGTACTTTTCTGAGAGGCCCACGGCAGGATTTATACTTAATAAATAGTGAGTGATTTAGGTGACATGAGAAAAAAAACCTTAAGGAAATATAGTATCCGTGTTTTTTTTTTCTTTTTGCTCCTTTGAAGACCTAAAATAAGAAAAATATGTCCTTCTTCACGTCTTTTTGTTTGAAAGACAGAGGTGCAGACATTCAAATAATGTCTTTTTTTTTTCTGTTGTGAATTTAGCACATAAAAGGAATGCCAAAAAAAAGCTGTCTAAAAAAGGGATCCTGCAAAATGCAACTGAATATCTAAAAGTGTGGCTGCCAATAAACAGAATTCTCTTTGAGGAGCTTCTCAGCAGCCCAATAAGGCACGAAACTGTTTGGTTAAAGAAGCGAGTGGAATCCTCTCCTTCGTCGACAAGTGCAAGAAAAATCAAGCCCCGGTGACTTTCTCGTTCCCCAGCACTTTTGCACTAGAGGTTGGAGTCAAGTGAAAAATAGAAATAAAACAATAGCACAGCCACAGGGAGCCTTTATTCCTCAGCCATGTCATCTGGGAGTGTTTTGGGCCACAGTGAAAACCACAATCTCATCCTGAGCTGACACCTTGGCCGTTTAGCTCTGAGAATGCAGATTTTAAGGAAGGAGCTGAAAAACAGAACAGACAGCACGGACGGCAAGGTGTTTTGTTTATCTTTTTAACAGTTTGTACGATTTGCAAAATATGTTGTGCGAACCAACAAGATTCTCTAATTGCCACCAAGCACACCCCTGTCTGCTGGGAGCACAGCTGGAAAGCTCTGTGACTCTGGGTAGGGCAGAATTTGACAATGCCTGCAGCTCTTTGTGCCAAAGCAATCCGAGAGTGAAAAACACAGACCCTGCTCTCATGCCTTTCCCAGGAGTAGGAAAGTAGTTTCTTGCATGTATACACACAAAGATTGCAGCTCTGGACACTGGCCCTTCAAGATCCTGCCTCCTTACTTCGGTAACTGGCCTTTTCTGCCACATGTCCATCAAATACAAATAAAGAAGTACAAGGATACATGGCTTTAGTTTATTAGCACCTGTATTAAGTTTTTGTTCTTCGTGTTGTTTAGTTTTGTGCATCTTTTTTTCCATTGTTGCCAAAATAAAACTGCTTTACGCTGCAACTAGGCAGTTTACCAGAGACCGGCTGTACCCCTGGAAGGCAAACCCCTGAAATGGCCCCGGGAGCAGCGCCTGTGGCCTGCGGTCAGCCTGCAGCAGGAGGGCCCGTCTCAGCGTCATCAGGACCACGCACTTTGCAGCTTGTTACTTCCACGGGTAAGAGAGTAGTCCCCAGATGACTTTGGGGCACCCGCTGCCGGCCTCCCTGGCCCATTAAGGGGAGCTCTTTATTGTGATGACCCGGAAGATACAGAAAGTTACAAAATCCACTGCAGACACCTGACACCGGGCAAGGCATCTGCCGCTGCATGCAGACACGATTTCAAGAACAGATTCCATAGCTAATCTCTCTTCTGAGGTCAGAAATGATTTCATCAGGAAAGATTTAAAAAGAAAGAAACCGTATGAATGGATGCATCTTAGAACAGAGAGGCATTTCTGTATTTCATTTGGAATTGAACCGCGGACAGTCTTTGGCAGCTTCGTATAAAAAGATTCATGTTTTGTCCTCGTGGGTGATATCACTGGTCAGTGTGCTCAGGGCACAAACACAGCTGCTGAACGTCCTGTCCAGAAGACGCTTTTAATAAGGACAAAACTACGCATTCACCAAATTAGGTGTTTTCACTTAAAAATATCAGCAGTCCTTCTCTTTTGCATGGTAGAAACCCGAGTATTCCTGATCAGGAACGAGAGCCATGTTTCATAGCTGTATTTGTATTATGCTTAGCTGGCTGTTCTGATCTGTAACTCACTTCATTTTTTTTTAAAGAATTGCAGGAAAAAATTAACATCTTTTTTTCCCCTTGCACATTTTAAGGCAAGCACCTACCTCCTAATGGCAGAACTTTATTTTCTTCCTTATAGTAATATATAGTACTGAAATTCCAAAGGTTTCTGGTGCATTTCAGCTGTCACCTCAAGTCAAAACCATAGAGCTCAGCTATAAAAGAATATAATAAATTTAACCTGACCTAACTGGAGATTTTTAAGCAGCCAATTTTTTTTAATTGTGTATCTGTGAGCTCCCTATACCCACATATAATTTGGTGGGGGGAGAACTGGCTCTTTCTCGAAACTTGTGCACCTATTGGACATTATCTCTGCCTAAATGAAAAAGCTTTCAAAGATTTTACAGGGAGATGCCATTGTGGAAGCAAATGGAATTCAGAAGGAAACTTTGCGATGAGTGTTTTAACCTAGCCTGCAATCTGAATTTTTGCTGGAATCCTGTCCTGGGCAACTACCGTAAGAGCCTGCCAGGAGGCATGTCCCTCTCCAAGAAAAGTCTGTAGAATGTGCCCTGGGTACACAAGACACCTGGCCCCCCGCCCGCCTGCTTGCTATTTAGTGCTCACCAGGGTTGGTGTTTTATACACCGAAGTAAACTTGCGCACTCCAGTTCAAATGCAATCACTGTTTTGTTTCTGCAGCCTTTGTAGATTGAGTCTTTGTTAGGCGAGCACGTCTTGTTTCCCCAACACCCGAAATCCTTGGCATCAGAGTGCCCCCCAAAGGCAGCCCGGGAAATGAGCAGGGGCGCGCTGACCTTTAGCAAGACAGCTAAGGTTATGCACATAACATTTGCTTGTTTACTTTGCAAAATAAGCAAGGAGTTGGAAACTCGGAGCATCGCCGAGCCTCCTCGCACGCATAAAACAACCGGAACCGAGTCAGTCGGTCCTCCCAGCTCCGTCTCAGAGCCCGGATTGGGTTCTTTCGCTCTCTACCCTGATGCAACTTTAATAACGTTAGCCAAGTCTGCTCAGAAAATCACAGCTGTAGCTGCAGGCAAAGAGAAAAAAAGGGGGAAAAAATCCGCTAAAACGAGGTGCTGCTCCCCAGTCTCACCTAGGAGCCGGGCGGCGCGGGGCGCGCAGAGAGGCCGGGGCCACCGGATCGATGGCCGCAGCGGGCTGATGGCCACTGGTCGTTTTGATGGATATGACTGTGAAAAAATGTCCAGATTGGTTCACCGTGGACCTCAAACCGTGTCAGCTAAAACCAAAGAGACAAAAACGTGACAGCTGTGGAGAGTGCTCTGCAGGCAGTCAGCGCGACCGTGATTTATTGTTCCATCTGCCTCGCGCTGTGAGGACAACTTCCCCCTGATTTGGTTAAAATGAAAAGGACCTCAGAGAGCGCAACGTGGGTTTTGAAAATGTGCAGAAACTTTTTTTTAAATTTTCCCGATTTATGTCCCTTTCCCCCTCCAGAAAGTCTGCACCCCGCTCTCCCCCGTCGGGAAGCTGGAAGGAGGGTTTGCGCACCCCCGACCCCCAGGGCTGCAGGATCGGATCTCTGGGGGTCGGGCTCAGGGCCCCAAACCCCTGCAGCGGTGCGCTCGAGAAGGACAAGCGGGGTGGGGGGAGACGGGCTTCCGAGGGGACCCCTACAACGAATCCCAAAGATGGGGCGCCCCATCCAGGCCGCCCTGCCAGGCGGTCCTCGGATTCAATAAACTTGCTATTTAGTGCTCACCAGGGTTGGTGTTTTATACACCGAAGTAAACTTGCGCACTCCAGTTCAAATGCAATCACTGTTTTGTTTCTGCAGCCTTTGTAGATTGAGTCTTTGTTAGGCGAGCACGTCTTGTTTCCCCAACACCCGAAATCCTTGGCATCAGAGTGCCCCCCAAAGGCAGCCCGGGAAATGAGCAGGGGCGCGCTGACCTTTAGCAAGACAGCTAAGGTTATGCACATAACATTTGCTTGTTTACTTTGCAAAATAAGCAAGGAGTTGGAAACTCGGAGCATCGCCGAGCCTCCTCGCACGCATAAAACAACCGGAACCGAGTCAGTCGGTCCTCCCAGCTCCGTCTCAGAGCCCGGATTGGGTTCTTTCGCTCTCTACCCTGATGCAACTTTAATAACGTTAGCCAAGTCTGCTCAGAAAATCACAGCTGTAGCTGCAGGCAAAGAGAAAAAAAGGGGGAAAAAATCCGCTAAAACGAGGTGCTGCTCCCCAGTCTCACCTAGGAGCCGGGCGGCGCGGGGCGCGCAGAGAGGCCGGGGCCACCGGATCGATGGCCGCAGCGGGCTGATGGCCACTGGTCGTTTTGATGGATATGACTGTGAAAAAATGTCCAGATTGGTTCACCGTGGACCTCAAACCGTGTCAGCTAAAACCAAAGAGACAAAAACGTGACAGCTGTGGAGAGTGCTCTGCAGGCAGTCAGCGCGACCGTGATTTATTGTTCCATCTGCCTCGCGCTGTGAGGACAACTTCCCCCTGATTTGGTTAAAATGAAAAGGACCTCAGAGAGCGCAACGTGGGTTTTGAAAATGTGCAGAAACTTTTTTTTTTAATTTCCTGATTTATGTCCCTTTCCCCCTCCAGAAAGTCTGCACCCCGCTCTCCCCCGTCGGGAAGCTGGAAGGAGGGTTTGCGCACCCCCGACCCCCAGGGCTGCAGGATCGGATCTCTGGGGGTCGGGCTCAGGGCCCCAAACCCCTGCAGCGGTGCGCTCGAGAAGGACAAGCGGGGTGGGGGGAGACGGGCTTCCGAGGGGACCCCTACACCGAATCCCAAAGATGGGGCGCCCCATCCAGGCCGCGCCCTCCCCAAGCCATCCTTTCCTGGAAACTCAGCCTCCCTGTCCTCGGATTCTAATAAAAGTTTTATGCTGGTCAGCACATTTTCAGCCGGTTTCCCATGAAGAGGCCTGTTGGTTTCCCTGGTGCATGGAAAGTTCTGGCCTGCCCCACCGCGGGTCGCGGCCCCTGGAGCCCTGACCCTGGGGCCCACGCTTCCTGACTGGCGGGCTGGGGCCTCCGGGGTCCAACCTGGTGTCGGAAGCTGGCCTGTCTTCTGTCTCAGGATGTTGGCTCTGCCTCTCAAGTGTTTCCTGAATTTGTGAAAATTCTTTTTCTAGCGGCTTGTCCATAGTGGCTTCTGGCTCAAAAGAATATGTAAATTTTATTTATTTTATTTTTTATTTTGAGGGAGAAAAAGCAAAGAGGATGGAGATGGGGGGGACCGAGAAAGTGGCAGAAAAGAGGGAGAAAGCAAGAAAGAGTGGGCTTGGCTACCGTGGAGCAGGGCTGCCCCCAGGGGCCACTTCCCCTGTGGGTGCATGTTTCTGTCGGCCCCGGTCAGCGTCTCTTACCTCTTTTTTCCATTATTCAAAATAAGTATTGATGTTATGTTTTAGCTATTTAAAAGCCAGCTGCCTTGCTCATTTCAGATGCTTTTCCTGGTATGATTGTATGTGGTAATAGCTGGTCTGCGTATCGTCTTTCACAAAATCTAGCCTTTCAGAACCTCGGTCTTCAAATGATATCAATCAAAATTTATGCAATTCAAAATCCATATGTATAGAGTCCCAGTTCACCTCATTTCATGATAATAGTAAAGCACATGTTGTGTCCATGTCTAAAACACTTTTCTCGTTCTTGACTGTGTTAACCCTAGGGGCACCCTGTGCTGCGCGGCTCCGCCGGTGGAGCAGCATAATACATTGATTAATGCTTGGCAACAGCGGAAACCTTGAATAATAAAACGGTGAACAAGGTAAATGCAGACTAATAAAACACAGAGTGTGTCAATAATATTTGAAGATGTTTGTTAACATAAACAACCCAGGAAGACCTAAGGGGCAGTGGAAGCCAGTTAATCCTGGTGTACAGGAGCGAGTCTTACTAACTGTTCTTAAGGGTGATCTTCCTTCCACATAGGTGTAGTGACCCGTGGAAAACAAGCCCTTTGGTCCTGCCAGGTCCTTCCTTGAATTCCGAGGAGGAGACCTCTGCCCTCACCCCTGTCTGAGCAGCTCTGAACTTGGGCCTGTTGCTTCTGGACTTGTGCCTGGAGCAGAGGGTGGGGAAGAAAAAGTGGGATTACCGTGAAATTAGCCCATCATTAGACTTCCTTAATCCTAGGCGGGAAAAATTAAAGTGCGATTTTTGAGAGTTAATTTGCATCAGCTTTGAGACCTGGTCAACCTAATATTTGAGGCTTGTTTTTTTGAAAAAAGATACAGCTGATAAGTAAGTGTTTCAAAGAGATAGTATTAATTTGCTACACCTGGGTGGAACATTCTACAGGCATGCTGGATTCCGGCACAGACCACAGACGTGCGTGCTCTTTACATGACATGATCCTTCGTCTGATCTGTTTTTATCAAAGGCAGAATTGGTGACTCTTGAAGGCTAGCATTTACCTCGGACAGGATGCATTATTTCCTTCAGGTTTAATATACATTACAAATAAGATTTGCTTTCATGGAAAAGCATTAAAACATTTGGCAAAGGGAGCACCAAGCATTGTCCTTAATTTGTTTGGCAACTCTGAAAAATAGAGGTCATTGCACACACTCCTCCTTTCTAGAGAAGCAACGAGGAACAAATACTCTGAGAAAATCGACATATAATTAAAAATGCCACCCTGTCTTTGGAACCTAGAAGGTGGGAGAGGCGGTCAGTGTAACTCTCCTGCTGTGATGGTCCAGCGTCGACGGCGTGGATTTCACAAGGAACAGCATTTTTCTTGTTAATCCTTTCAAACACACAACATAATGTCAATTATTCAGCAGTAGACTAAATCGGCTTCATTTTCCCCCCCTGAAAACAAGCCTTCTTGAAGTTCCTACATGTCTATTCACATCTCTGTCCTGTGATAGTAGACATTTATATGAAAATTAAGACTGGAAAATTAAGCCCTCTCTTGTTTTGATTGACTGCAATCCGTTCCTCAACACACAAGGTGAAAAAAAACCTGAAGACTGCAATGTGCCTTCTTTTCTCTGCCCTCCAAATGAGCCAAGCCGAGGCAGGAAAGCTGTTGACAAATTAATACTTTAAGAAAATAAACTCTGGTCATGTTCAACACAGAGCAACTTTATCCTGATTAATTTGTGTTGGAGGTTCTCCAGCCTCCATTCACAAAGCCCCGCAGTTTGTACAAATGTAATTTCCTAATATTTACATGAGGAAAGCCTCAGCAGTTAAGCTTTGCCTCCAGTGTGAGTTTTGTGGTTTGTAAAAAGACAATAAAAATACAGAGAGGTAATTGTAAGCACATTTGAAAAAGAAAGGAAAAAAAGAAAGGATTTTTCTTTCTCCTCCTCCTCCCCTAGCCCAATAAAAATGGGCCGTGTGTACAGATGCTTAGAAAGGGAAGCCAGTTCAGCCAGTGCAGTCTTGAGTAACGTAACACCTAATACTCAATGTCTTTCTACAGCTAACTAGCTCCTGGCGCACCCACCGCTGTTTTTAACGTGGGTCTTTTCGTACTGACATTATTCATCTTTAGCTATCGACATGGATGGTCTTGTCATTTTTTGCTTTTATTTATTTCATACATTAGACACTTGTGTGACTGTCTGGTTTAATAAATAGGAAAAAGGAAAACTGCAGTGGTAATGTGATGCTTTGTTCTGAGAATATTAAAAAAATAACCTTTTGCTTTAATGAGATTTTCCCCATCAGTTTACACAATTTTCCAGATGCAAAATGAGCTTTTGGCTGTAAAATATTTTATCACATTGTCTTACACAATAAAGATGAGATGTTTTCTCTCTCTCAAATGCACTGCAATTATTTTTTAGTGTTTGCAAATCATAATATCATTTAAAAACCATATTTTATACCTCATCTAAAATAGTTTTATAGCAGTAGGATAAAAAAAATAACATCTATTTAACTACTCTTTTTAAGTGGCTGTTATGTGCTTTAGTATTATTTCCCAGGAAAAGGCAGAGCTAAAAAGCTTAGCTTTTCTTGAAAACATATCTCTCAAGCAGCATCTTTGCAAAAATCCCCAGAATTTAATTCCCCGACTGGAAAGCCCAGAGTGCCTGAATGTAAAAATAGTAGCCCTGTCATTTCACATTCATTAAGTGTGAAACTCAGAAATTAATAATGTAAAAATATGCTTTTTAATTAGTCTTACATTCTGCCCAATGTACTTAAATGGGATCAGCGGCTCCCTAATGATTTTTTTCTTAATAAAGTATTAGCCTGCGATGCACTGAGGTTGACAGGTATGATAAACTGGAAAGTTCTTTTGGAGGCGTATGAATGATACCAAAATAGTACTCACCCATTTAAATGTAATTAACATGAGGGAGCAATATTACAAGAAGAGAAGCCTGCAAGATTTTTATTTCTTTTTTTTTTCATTTCTTATTTTATGAGTAATTTGATGATTGCAGCAGTGATTTTATAATTTAATTACCTTTGCTGAGAGCTAAGCTTTCACTAATAGCAGGTCAACAGGACCATAAAGTACTCTTCAAAAATATTAAAAAGAAAGTCAATCCCTTTCGATGGGCTCTTCAAGTGTCTTACATATAATCTATTTATATGTATGCATGCGTATATATATATATGTGTGTGTGTGTGACTTTCACCTGTTTATCCTCTGATATCCTCTGATGCCCAGTGTGCAAAACACAGCAGCCACTGGGCATGGCACTACTATTTTCAGTCACCAGAAATAAATGCAAAGTAGATTTCTGACACATTAGCATGCTAGCTGTCTTCTTTGTTTAGTAGAAGACTTCCCCTCAGATCTTTGAGTTTCTGAGTCCCAAATGATGGTCCCTTTCAACTTGGTAAGCAAGAGTGATATGGCTTGTAAAATATGACAAAATCCAAAAAGTCTTGAATAGACCCCTTAGAAAGACAGTAACCAAGACCAGGCTTCAGACTGACTCTGGGAGGGTTCCTGGGAGCCTGTAGGAGTCTGGAACCTCATGTGACAAGTCTGGTGGACATTCATGAGTGACCATAGGCTGGACACAGTGACTGAGAACCAACTCATAGTCTGTCTACCCATGGAGCCGATCAATTTATTTTTTTAATTAACCTCAAGAGCACAAGATGAAACCTGCTGTGCCCTGATGACTTCTGTTGAGCCCTAATCATATCTATATTTTCATTTTTTCCAGAAATAAGCTACAGTATGAAGAATGCAACTTTGGCCAACTTCTATACAAACTCCATAAGCAAGACCTGCCTGTTTGTTAATAAGGTCTGTGTGGTCTGGTATGGTGAGTCTACACTGAACTGTAATCCCTGATGCACTCCTTCCTGTGTGCTGATCTTCACACCAGCATTCAATACTTACTGGAAGCCCTCAAAGAGAAGGTCTAACAGCCTTGTTGGGGTGTAATTTGTGTACTTTGCACAATTGTATTATCAGTCATTTCTCTATCTTGAATGATACCAAAATAGTACTCACCCATTTAAATGTAATTAACATGAGGGAGCAATATTACAGTAACATTCTTTTTTGAGTAATTTGATGATTGCAGCAGTGATTTTATAATTTAATTACCTTTGCTGAGAGCTAAGCTTTCACTAATAGCAGGTCAACAGGACCATAAAGTACTCTTCAAAAATATTAAAAAGAAAGTCAATCCCTTTCGATGGGCTCTTCAAGTGTCTTACATATAATCTATTTATATGTATGCATGCGATATATATATATGTGTGTGTGTGTGACTTTCACCTGTTTATCCTCTGATATCCTCTGATGCCCAGTGTGCAAAACACAGCAGCCACTGGGCATGGCACTACTATTTTCAGTCACCAGAAATAAATGCAAAGTAGATTTCTGACACATTAGCATGCTAGCTGTCTTCTTTGTTTAGTAGAAGACTTCCCCTCAGATCTTTGAGTTTCTGAGTCCCAAATGATGGTCCCTTTCAACTTGGTAAGCAAGAGTGATATGGCTTGTAAAATATGACAAAATCCAAAAAGTCTTGAATAGACCCCTTAGAAAGACAGTAACCAAGACCAGGCTTCAGACTGACTCTGGGAGGGTTCCTGGGAGCCTGTAGGAGTCTGGAACCTCATGTGACAAGTCTGGTGGACATTCATGAGTGACCATAGGCTGGACACAGTGACTGAGAACCAACTCATAGTCTGTCTACCCATGGAGCCGATCAATTTATTTTTTTAATTAACCTCAAGAGCACAAGATGAAACCTGCTGTGCCCTGATGACTTCTGTTGAGCCCTAATCATATCTATATTTTCATTTTTTCCAGAAATAAGCTACAGTATGAAGAATGCAACTTTGGCCAACTTCTATACAAACTCCATAAGCAAGACCTGCCTGTTTGTTAATAAGGTCTGTGTGGTCTGGTATGGTGAGTCTACACTGAACTGTAATCCCTGATGCACTCCTTCCTGTGTGCTGATCTTCACACCAGCATTCAATACTTACTGGAAGCCCTCAAAGAGAAGGTCTAACAGCCTTGTTGGGGTGTAATTTGTGTACTTTGCACAATTGTATTATCAGTCATTTCTCTATTTTGTTTCTGAAAGGGATAAGGGAGGTTGTATAAAGTACACTAATCTCCACACTTCTTTAGCATTCAGGTAAAGAAGATTTTGACTTGAAGCTCCATGAGGGAGGGTCAGGTACTTTTTGGCTCCCTTCGGGATTCCCCAGCTCCTGCCATTGTGGCAGCCCACAACGTGCGTCGAGTGAAAAGCTAGGCCAAGTCTCTTCCATAGGGGGAGCCTTGGTGCCACCTCAGATCCAGTTCAAACCTCAATAGGTGCTGGCTCCGTGGCTGCTTTTCTACCATAGGATGGAAATACGTCATTCTGCACACAGTACTGAAAAGTCACTGCCAAGATAAAGTTACAAAGCTAGAAGATGAAGAAGTCCCAGAGAGCTCGCACAGAGCACTGCAACTACAGGACTGTGATATATATTCCTCAGAGTTGTGAAGGCAGAGCTTACATTGTCTCAACACACACACACTTAGGTGATAACAGTGTTGCTAATGGTAAGGTGTTCATCATATTGATGAAAACATGTAAATGCATCCAATCAACACATTGTACATCTTAAACATACATAACGTATAGATGTCAACGACATCTCAATAAAAAAGAGAAAGAAAATGTAAAAAGCTAAGTGTTTGAGGTATCATGGGGTTAGAACCATGTACATCATGTTTATTTTACATCATGTTTATTAGTATTATTTTCTGGCTGCATGCACAGCATGCAGGATCTTAGTTCCCCACCAGGAACGGAACCAGTGCCCCCTGCAGAGGAAGCACAGTGTCTGAGCCAGCAGAACCCCAGGGAAGTCCCGAAGGCCTGCTCTTGACCACCTGGGTGTCATTGGTTCTTAAATCAATGCAGGATGCTGTCTGCTGGGTGTTAGTCATCAAGATGTTTCTGAGGATTAGCAATAAATTTACCTAAAAACATGAATTACAGCTAACACTAGGTTTCTCTTTTTCTCTTGCTATGTTAGAAATGTTTGTCAGGGCTTCCCCTGGTGGTCCAGTGGGTAAGGACACCGCCTTGCAGTGCAAGGGGTGCTGGTTCGATCCCTGGCCTGGGAAGATCCCACGTGCCGCGGGGCAGCTGGACCAACATGTCCAATTGCCGAGCCGGAGCTCTGGAGTGCGTAAGCTCAGAGCCAGTGCTCTGCGACAATAGAGGCCACTGCGATGGGAGGCCCACATGGGCCAAAGAGCAAAGATGGATGAAAACAGTTAAACGAAAGACCAATAGAAGTGACCCACCCGCTCCCCTCCCTCCCCAACCCGTTCCCCGCCCAAAATAAATAAATAAATCTTTTTTTTTTTTTTTTTAAAGAAGTGTTTGTCCTTGCTGGTGATCTGTTCTACCTTGTTGGAGAAACCTCAAAATGTTAACTCAGTTTCTGACGAGTAATATTTTTCATTACATTCATTGTTTCATGAAAAATTATACCAGAAAGAACTCATGCATGTGTTTACATAGAATAAATCCTTAATATTATTTTAATAATCTGGAACTTTTCTAGAATCTCACTGAATGTCATCTTGTTTGGAAATTATTAGAAATGCCATATTATTTTAAGACTTCTTAATTGCATTCTATACAAAAAAGTAAAGCCAATTAAAACTAAGTGAAAACCTCAGGTGAATAAATCCACATAATATTTAACAGCAGATCATCAATACATGATTATGGCCAGCCAAATAAATTATATTTATTGAGCTTTTTTATGATATCATTTACAGACAAAAAAAAATAACTGGAGTTCATAGACTTCCTGTGACTTACTTAGGACAGTTTCTTCTCTAAAGGATGCTCAGAACAGGCAAACCCAAGAGGTCATGAGAAGCTGAGGGCTGGAGTCAGGTGCTAAGTAACTAACCTCTCCAAGTACGCTGGAGGTGGTCCAGGCACTGGGGGCCTTCACCTGACGAGTTCTGATAGAGTGTTTGGTATTGACCACTTTGGGCCCCTGAAAGAGAAACTGTTGAGTATTACAATTAGAAAAATATTTGCAGCAAGTGTATTCAGACAGCCTCATACAGGAGGGCTGTACAATTCACACAAGGGAAGGCATGTCAGGCTCACCCCAGCTTATTCCCAGCAACTTAACTACAAATGTAACTAAGGCAGAAGTCTAAGACATAGTGACCATTTCTAAAAATGATGTGACATTTATTATATATATATAGGTTCAATACTTATATATGTTATACTATATCATGGATAAAATTATTAGTTTAACTCCAGTGAGTTCTTTTAGTTCATTTCCTCTCTTTGGTCCTCCTTTCTTTCCTCCTGCCTCCCTCCTCCCTCCCTCCCTTCCTTCCTACATACTGCTTTCTCTTTCTTTCTTTCCCTCCTTCCTTCCTTGTTAATTCTCAAAGCTCACTGTGGGGTTATCTCACTTCCTTTCTATCTGATGTCCTGCTTCTGCTTAGGAAATCTAGGACCAGACAACTATTTTCTGGAAACTTCAGCGTCAAGTTTGTGGTCCACCAGGGTCTCTCCAGAGTCGACGTGTCACGGCGGCAGCTGAGTCGTCCGTCTCTCCGCAGGGCAGGCCCTTGGGCTGTGAGTCCTCTGCCTGCAGACCCACAAGGACAACAGCTCCAGGTCGACAGGACCTGCCTTCTGCCAGCCTGAGCTCGCCTGCAAGGCCGTTCCAGTTACCAAAGTGTGACTGTCCCAAAGCACACCCCCTTCTTTTTGTGGATCCACCAAGGATTCCAGTGTGCTTGAGTGTGAAATGAAATCAGAAGCATTAATGGAGACCGAAAGACAAACGCTGAACACAATGGGTGAAGCCATAGCACATGCCACTAAAATCAAAAGCCCGGCTTCACAGGGACAAGAGAGTCCCAGCCCTGGGCTAGGGGAGCAGGGGACAGCATCCCGGGGACCAGGGACAGCTCCCACTCCAGGCGCTCTTAATGGCCAATCCATGCACAGGCATTCGTGCAGGAGCCGCAGGGACGGCTTGTTTACCGACTGGATGAAAGAACATGCTGCAGGCTTAGCCGCTCAGGACCAAAAGCGACCTGGGACATCTGATGGACACACGTCAAATACAAACCACCACAAATGGTCTGGGCACGTGAGTTCCAAGGATACAATTACCCTAAAGTTTTTCTTCCATTTCAAGAAAACTGCAGAGAAATGGGATAAAGATACAGCACAGCCACCTTGGGTCTTTGTCCGGAGTTGCGCTCGGATCCAGCCAAAGGGAATGACCCGTAGGCCCACCACCAGCACCTACACCTGGGCTTTCCTGCTCCACCCCACCCCCAGACAAGATGAGGGAGACACTTTTCTTGGCCCCAAATTCAGAAACAAACCTGAATTTCAAGTGGAATGTCCGTCTGGATTTCCAAGATGACGTTTAATTAAGAAAACATTCATTATTAGGTTTCCTAACTGTCCAAACATCACAGGATGGAGAGTTATGCAGTTGGTTCATTTGGAGCATATCTCCAAATGAAGAAGGTTAAGTGGCTCACTCTTGAGCCATCAGCTATGATGGACCAATTCCTCCCAGAGCTGTGTTTCAGCCGAGAGCATTCCTAGTCCTGACCTCTTTCTCCAAAATAGACCCACACTTCAAGCATGAAGAGATCCTTCTTAAGACGTGAGACTAGTAGCAGAATCTCAGCCATGTTTTTTTTTTTTTTCCTGAACAGGCATTAGTCCTTACAATAATGGCATATATTGAACAAGAAAAGAGCAAATTGAGGGCTGGGTTTTCCCTTCCTGAAGGAGACCACATGTCGATGTATATGTTAAAGGCTAGGTCAGCTGTCTTCCAGCTCAGGAATTGATACTGTGCTCCAAATGAATTTTAAAAGCAGGATAACAGCTTTGTTATACAAACACAAGATGCCCAAGTTCTGGGATGTACAAGGAAAGTCATTGACTTGTTGAAGTACAACTCAGTGGTGAGAACATATTGAGATGGATGGGAGAAAGGCTGTCCAAGATATTTAAGCCCATGTCTATTCAAATTTTGCTACAGGAAGGGACCCCTGGCAATTCAGGCTGAATAGTCTTGACTCAGCTGTTGGTCAAACCAGGGCATTATGTTCTTGGCAATTCCCGTTGCTCGTGGAAGAATTCCTGCAGGTCAGTGGTGATGAAGCTGTTACCGAGACCACAAAAGCGACCGGGACACACATTCCCCGGTCTGGCACGTGAGTTCCAAGGATACAATTACCCTAAAGTTTTTCTTCCATTTCAAGAAAACTGCAGAGAAATGGGATAAAGATACAGCACAGCCACCTTGGGTCTTTGTCCGGAGTTGCGCTCGGATCCAGCCAAAGGGAATGACCCGTAGGCCCACCACCAGCACCTACACCTGGGCTTTCCTGCTCCACCCCACCCCCAGACAAGATGAGGGAGACACTTTTCTTGGCCCCAAATTCAGAAACAAACCTGAATTTCAAGTGGAATGTCCGTCTGGATTTCCAAGATGACGTTTAATTAAGAAAACATTCATTATTAGGTTTCCTAACTGTCCAAACATCACAGGATGGAGAGTTATGCAGTTGGTTCATTTGGAGCATATCTCCAAATGAAGAAGGTTAAGTGGCTCACTCTTGAGCCATCAGCTATGATGGACCAATTCCTCCCAGAGCTGTGTTTCAGCCGAGAGCATTCCTAGTCCTGACCTCTTTCTCCAAAATAGACCCACACTTCAAGCATGAAGAGATCCTTCTTAAGACGTGAGACTAGTAGCAGAATCTCAGCCATGTTTTTTTTTTTTTTTTTTTCCTGAACAGGCATTAGTCCTTACAATAATGGCATATATTGAACAAGAAAAGAGCAAATTGAGGGCTGGGTTTTCCCTTCCTGAAGGAGACCACATGTCGATGTATATGTTAAAGGCTAGGTCAGCTGTCTTCCAGCTCAGGAATTGATACTGTGCTCCAAATGAATTTTAAAAGCAGGATAACAGCTTTGTTATACAAACACAAGATGCCCAAGTTCTGGGATGTACAAGGAAAGTCATTGACTTGTTGAAGTACAACTCAGTGGTGAGAACATATTGAGATGGATGGGAGAAAGGCTGTCCAAAAGATATTTAAACCCATGTCTATTCAAATTTTGCTACAGGAAGGGACCCCTGGCAATTCAGGCTGAATAGTCTTGACTCAGCTGTTGGTCAAACCAGGGCATTATGTTCTTGGTCATCATGGTCAGCCGGCAGGTCATCATGCTCGTGGAAGAATTCCTGCAGGACAATAGCAGGTGGTGATGAAGCCTCCAGAGCTTTCTGGGGTTCCCCTCGGGAGCTCCCTAGCCTGGGGTAGGGTGCATATACCCAAGGGAGGGTCTGCCTCCCTGTGTGGGCACCAGGGCAGCAAGCTTGCCGACGTCTACGTTTGCATGGGGGAGGCGGGCATTGTTTTCTATCCAAATGACCTCAAAGATTATCTGAGAATCAGGACATACCCTTGGACTCAGGAACTTAATCTGATGGCATAGCCTCTGGGAAAAAGAATTGCCTGCCCCTGAATCTGCAGCCTGAAATTGAAAAGGGCTCTAATTCTTATAGAGTGTTACCAAATATTTGGCAGGCATGGGTGACTTTAAAGCTCCCCCTTTTTCTAGGGCTTCTCTGGTGGTCCAGTGGGTGAAGAGTCCACCTTGCAGTGCAAGGGGCACTGGTTTGATCTCTGACCCAGGAAGATCCCATGTGCCGCAGAGCAGCTGGACCCGTGTGTCCAATTACCGAGCCAGTACTCTGGAGCGCGTGCGTCCAGAGCCGGTGCTCTGCAAGGAGAGAGGCCACTGTGATGGGAGGCCCAGACAGGCCAAAGAATAAAGGTGGGTGAGAATAAATAAATAAACAATAAAAAGAGGCCAAAACATTTAAAAAGGAAAAAAAATTGAGAGGCAGTATTACTAATAAAGAAAAAAAGTTCTCCTTCTTTAAAGTTGTTCTCCAAGTCTGTCTGCCATTGTGTTTCCGTATTTTTAGTTAGTCATCAAAACACATTAGTCCCTGGTTTCTCTAGGTCTGAATTTCTGCGGAATGAATCCAAAAATGCCATTGGAATAAAGGACGGAAAAATGTCAGGCTTTTCATAATCCTGAACAATTCCACTGACGAACAGCAGATGGGGCTACAAAAGTCAACGGATTGAAGACCTGGGGGAAAGAGAAGATTTTAACCTAAAAACCAGTTCATTCAGAACCATTTCAAAATATAAATAAGGCTCTTCCTTGTGATTTAAAATGTCAGCTTCGTGTCTGTTTCATGCTGGAATTTCTGCAGTGGCCAGATAGCCTCATGCACTACAATGAATTTACCTTTCGAATGTCTCCTCCAGTGTTTATTTCATCATGTTAGAATACAATTGACTAGAAGACAAAAAAAAGAAAAGAAAATGTATAATTAGTTTAACTACAGCGACCCACCCGATCCATCCCGCATATCTCAGGACTGGAATAAAACACATATTTCTGGGTCCATGCACACTGCAGGCGGGCATGCATTCACACACACGGATTCTTTATAGACACTATTGCTCATTGGATTTATAGCCCACACCATCATCGGCTGAAGAGAAGCTGCAGGTTATTCACAAACATGTGAAAACCAGGCAAACATACGAAGGCTTGAGTGGTGAGTGTCGTGTTGAGAAAGGGCACCAACCATGAACAAGGACATTAAGTTCTCCCACCTGCCTCGGCAAGTCAGGCAAGCAGCCCCCAGTTTCCCCCTGGAGACAGGACTGAGAGAATCCGGAGCTGGGGCTGCCGCGAGGCCTCGCCGTCCGGGACCCACCTGGTTCCAGGATGCTTTCTCGGCCACCAGCCATGTCCGTCTGGGGCCAGAGATGAGCAAGGAACAGATGGACCGACTGATGCCACCTCTGGACAAATTCCATCCACACGTGTGTCAGGGAATTGTAAGCGGACAGACAGAGCTGGGCACCGGGGTCCACTCTCCACCCAGAGAAAGACAGAAAGGACTCCCGCCTCTGGCAAGGAGGAGCCGGCTGCCAAGTGAAAGCTGCGATTTTATGCTTGTGATACACATTAGAGCAATTAACACGTATACGTTGTTTCAAAATCAGCTTATATCTGAGTTTTATGTGTGCGAGTTTCCAGTGGTCTCGGGACCGTGATGTCAGCAGACGGAGGCAGTGGCCGCTGTCATGGGCTTCGGGGGCGGCCTGCAGCTGCTAAAACAGGGAACAAAGGGTGATGTGTTCTCACGATGTGTTTGAAGATTTCACAAAGAGTTCAAGACCCAACCCCTCCCATGGGGCATGAAGTGAAGGAGGAGGCCTCCTGGGAAAAGAGGCTTGCAGGAGACTCTCTGCCTGGCCTGGATGGTTGCGTCCTCCCACAGTCATCATCATTGCCTACTTTTTAATTTGATTGAATGCTTTTACCAACTCAGGTGTTCCAGCTGCCTGCTAGGTCAGACGTAAATGAGTTCTACGCACTATTCATTTTTACTCCGTTTCCCACTGTGGACAAGCTGGGCATTCCTCACATCTCCTCTTTGGAAAGAGTTGCTAACCCTTGTGGGAACGTGAGCCATCCTCCCTAGAGATGCAGGCCCAGGATGGGCTCATCCAGCAGCCTGGGCCATTTCACCATTTCCTAGTCGGACAGCAGCACTGTACATGGAGGCCAGCATCCTTAATATGCCCTTAGAAAAGTCTTTTCCAAAACTGATTTTAAATTTTCTCTCCTGCTGTGAGTATGTCTAAGGGCTTCCCGGGTGGTGCTAGTGCTAAAGAACCTGCCTGCCAAAGCAGGAGACAAGAGATGAGGGCTTGGGCTTCCCTGGTGGTCCGGTGGGTGGAGAGGAGTCTGCCTTGCAGTGTGGGGGCGGGGTGGGGGTGCAAGGAACAGAGGGAAACCGACTGGGGCTGCCGCGAGGCTCGCCGTCCGGGACCCACCTGGTTCCAGGATGCTTTCTCGGCCACCAGCCATGTCCGTCTGGGGCCAGAGATGAGCAAGGAACAGATGGACCGACTGATGCCACCTCTGGACAAATTCCATCCACACGTGTGTCAGGGAATTGTAAGCGGACAGACAGAGCTGGGCACCGGGGTCCACTCTCCACCCAGAGAAAGACAGAAAGGACTCCCGCCTCTGGCAAGGAGGAGCCGGCTGCCAAGTGAAAGCTGCGATTTTATGCTTGTGATACACATTAGAGCAATTAACACGTATACGTTGTTTCAAAATCAGCTTATATCTGAGTTTTATGTGTGCGAGTTTCCAGTGGTCTCGGGACCGTGATGTCAGCAGACGGAGGCAGTGGCCGCTGTCATGGGCTTCGGGGGCGGCCTGCAGCTGCTAAAACAGGGAACAAAGGGTGATGTGTTCTCACGATGTGTTTGAAGATTTCACAAAGAGTTCAAGACCCAACCCCTCCCATGGGGCATGAAGTGAAGGAGGAGGCCTCCTGGGAAAAGAGGCTTGCAGGAGACTCTCTGCCTGGCCTGGATGGTTGCGTCCTCCCACAGTCATCATCATTGCCTACTTTTTAATTTGATTGAATGCTTTTACCAACTCAGGTGTTCCAGCTGCCTGCTAGGTCAGACGTAAATGAGTTCTACGCACTATTCATTTTTACTCCGTTTCCCACTGTGGACAAGCTGGGCATTCCTCACATCTCCTCTTTGGAAAGAGTTGCTAACCCTTGTGGGAACGTGAGCCATCCTCCCTAGAGATGCAGGCCCAGGATGGGCTCATCCAGCAGCCTGGGCCATTTCACCATTTCCTAGTCGGACAGCAGCACTGTACATGGAGGCCAGCATCCTTAATATGCCCTTAGAAAAGTCTTTTCCAAAACTGATTTTAAATTTTCTCTCCTGCTGTGAGTATGTCTAAGGGCTTCCCGGGTGGTGCTAGTGCTAAAGAACCTGCCTGCCAAAGCAGGAGACAAGAGATGAGGGCTTGGGCTTCCCTGGTGGTCCGGTGGGTGGAGAGGAGTCTGCCTTGCAGTGTGGGGGCGGGGGTGGGGGGTGGGGAAGGGGGTTGCCCATTTGATCCCTGCCTCTGGGGGATCCCGCGTGCCGCGGAGCAGCTGGACCAGGGTGTCCAGTTGCTAACGGGTGCTCTGGAGCGCATGTGCCCGGAGTCAGTGCTCTGTGGCGAGGGGAACTGCTGCAGAGGGGGGCCTACACAGGTGGGGCAGTGAGGATGGATTAGAATAAATAAATAAATACAGGAACCAATAAAAGAGGCAAAATTTAGAAGAAAAAGAAACAGAGAGAGAGATGCAGATTGATTCCTGAATCGGGAAGATACTCTAGAGGAGGAAATGGCTACCCACTCCAGCATTCTTGCCTGCTGAGTCCCACGGACAGAAGAGCCCGGTGAGCTACAGTCCACGGGATTGCAAAGAGTCAGACACGACTGAGCGACTCACGCACACCTGAGTATATCTGGGGTCAGATCCCCGGGTGCTAAGACACTCATTTGTTTCTGACATGTTGTGTGACTTGGATCAGGTGGCCTGTTTTCTTGTGTTGAATACAGAATTATATGCTGTATCCTCATGGCGGGAAACAGCAGAAAACAACTAGGGTGTCACAAAATTAAAAAAATTATATGAAACATAGCTAAAGTAATATTTAAAGTAACAAGATAATTTTATCATTAAAAGAATCAAAATAAGAAAAAAAAATCTCACCAACTTCTCTGCAAAATACCCCTAGTCAAGCTTTAATTTTTAAGATATAAACTGAACTTTAGGAGTAAGTAGCCCAGGGGTCAGAAAGGTTGATGCTTCTCCACCCAACGGTTAGCTCACTGGAAGGGACTGAAAACCAGCCTCTTTATGTGTAAAGTCTCTATGGATTTTATCATCGAGGGGGCCTCCAGCTTTAAGAATGAAGTGGCAATGGGCTTAACCAGATACGGGACTCAGAAACTACGG
The DNA here is from genome assembly GCA_022376925.1 of Tragulus kanchil. Lineage (NCBI taxonomy): Eukaryota > Metazoa > Chordata > Mammalia > Artiodactyla > Tragulidae > Tragulus > Tragulus kanchil. The sequence goes on along the minus strand of JAIOJX010000005.1, from coordinate 175,597,530 downwards.
AGAAGCCGCCAGAACGCCCTCCAACATCTACTCAATTCGAAGCTTCTCAGACCATTCCCTGCAGGAGATGGAAGTCAGGATTTTCTTTTCAGTGTGTGCGTTGACTTGCCACGTGGCGAGAAGAAAGAACCACAGCACAGGCGGCAGCTTCAGCGGCCGAGGCAACGAACAGAGGCTCCGAAGTTATTGGAACGCGGCTGGAAATTGAGTGCTGGGAGAGCCGGGCACTGCGGACCACATCTGTTCTCTGACAGCATCTCGTGTTTGTCTGTTTCCCTGCATTTTCTACATGAGAGGCCTTCCTCCTCACAGGTCAGGATGCATACAGCCGAAATGCAAATGAGGCAGAAGGACGACTGAGTGGCACTGACGTGGCCTTCTGGCATTGACTTCAGTCTGGGGGCTTCAGGGATGGGAACAAAGAGCGCCTGTGTCCCTGCCTCCTGCCGCAGGAGGATCGTGTTGCTCAGCCCTCTCTCCCTCCCTGTGCTTTAGTGTTTTTTAGAAATGGAAGGAGGAGAGTTACAGAGGAGAAACGAGAAAAAATGTCTGAAGCCCCCTAACAATACTCAGCTCCTCAGGAGCAAGAGGACCCAGAGGATTGAATTCCAGGGCTGCGGAGGCACTGGGACCCTCGTCCATCAAGGCCTCTGGAACTCACCAGAGTGGGCCCATCTCCCCAGTTTATGGGTAAGGATGTTCTGTGCTCACCCAGTTTTCCTCGCAGCACCTCCACGGTCACTAAACTATTAAAAAGGGCAGGCGGTCCTCTTTCATGTGAAAATGGAAGGGCTTCCCAAGTGGTTCAGTGGTAAAGAAGCCACCTCCACTGCAGGAGACGCAGGAGAAGCGGTCCGGTCCCTGGGTGGGGAAGATCCCCTGGAGGAGGAAATGGCCGTCCACTCCAGGATTCTTATCCGGAGAACTCCAAGGACAGAGGAGCCTGGCGGGCGTCATGAGGTCGCAAAGAGTCGAACATGACTTAGCAACTAAGCACACATCTCTTTGAAAGCAGAACCAGGGCAAGGGAGCAGTGGTCACTCCTTCACCTCCGCCTCCACCCTTCCCTCCTCTGGAGACAAGGGCCATCAGTCTGGACATGGCCAGTGCAGATGCCATTGCCGTGAGTTCGAGGTGCCCTAAAGGTTACAACTTGGAGAAGTTAATCAGAGGGAAGCTAGCCACCCGAGATACACATAACCTTCAGCTTCACTTGCTCAGACCCTGGTCTTGGGGGCAGTGAGGGCTTTGGTGAGTGGGTATCAGAGCAGGCTTCCCATGTGTCCTTGAAGGACAACTTCTCACTGGGGGGCGGGCAGCTGGGCTGGAGCCCTGGCTCTGGCCGGTGCCCTCCCACAGCCCGCAGTGCGCGTGGGGCGGGAGGGCAGGACGGTGGGGGGAGGGCGTCTCCAGGGCCATGCAAGCTGGAGCAGCCAAGGTTTCCCTTCCGCCCAGAGTCAGGGCCCAGCAGAGAAGCCGGTCACAGCTGCTGTGTTTCAAAACTCTAACAGCCAAAGGTAGGGGGTCCTGGAGGGGTGCCAGGAGCTGCCTGAGAGGTCGGGGGAGGGCGTGTGGAAGGAGACTGTAATGGGATGGCAGAATGCCCAGGATTCATGGGGCATAAAGGCAGGGAGGGGGGAGGGCCAGTGAAGGATTGTGGGGAGGAAGGGCCGAGGCTGGAGAAACGCTGAGAAAACTCACCCAGGGGGGCCTGGGCCGGCATACCCTCGTCCATCAAGGCCTCTGGAACTCACCAGAGTGGGCCCATCTCCCCAGTTTATGGGTAAGGATGTTCTGTGCTCACCCAGTTTTCCTCGCAGCACCTCCACGGTCACTAAACTATTAAAAAGGGCAGGCGGTCCTCTTTCATGTGAAAATGGAAGGGCTTCCCAAGTGGTTCAGTGGTAAAGAAGCCACCTCCACTGCAGGAGACGCAGGAGAAGCGGTCCGGTCCCTGGGTGGGGAAGATCCCCTGGAGGAGGAAATGGCCGTCCACTCCAGGATTCTTATCCGGAGAACTCCAAGGACAGAGGAGCCTGGCGGGCGTCATGAGGTCGCAAAGAGTCGAACATGACTTAGCAACTAAGCACACATCTCTTTGAAAGCAGAACCAGGGCAAGGGAGCAGTGGTCACTCCTTCACCTCCGCCTCCACCCTTCCCTCCTCTGGAGACAAGGGCCATCAGTCTGGACATGGCCAGTGCAGATGCCATTGCCGTGAGTTCGAGGTGCCCTAAAGGTTACAACTTGGAGAAGTTAATCAGAGGGAAGCTAGCCACCCGAGATACACATAACCTTCAGCTTCACTTGCTCAGACCCTGGTCTTGGGGGCAGTGAGGGCTTTGGTGAGTGGGTATCAGAGCAGGCTTCCCATGTGTCCTTGAAGGACAACTTCTCACTGGGGGGCGGGCAGCTGGGCTGGAGCCCTGGCTCTGGCCGGTGCCCTCCCACAGCCCGCAGTGCGCGTGGGGCGGGAGGGCAGGACGGTGGGGGGAGGGCGTCTCCAGGGCCATGCAAGCTGGAGCAGCCAAGGTTTCCCTTCCGCCCAGAGTCAGGGCCCAGCAGAGAAGCCGGTCACAGCTGCTGTGTTTCAAAACTCTAACAGCCAAAGGTAGGGGGTCCTGGAGGGGTGCCAGGAGCTGCCTGAGAGGTCGGGGGAGGGGGGCGTGTGGAAGGAGACTGTAATGGGATGGCAGAATGCCCAGGATTCATGGGGCATAAAGGCAGGGAGGGGGGAGGGCCAGTGAAGGATTGTGGGGAGGAAGGGCCGAGGCTGGAGAAACGCTGAGAAAACGGAGATGCCCCCCAGACAGTGACCCAGAAAGACAGGTCAGGTAGAATGGATTCCCCATCAAAATACACTTTCCAATCTGGCTTTAAAGTGTCTACAGAAATCTAGCAACACATGTTAAATAATAAATTGCAAAATGCTGATTGACTCCAGAGGAAAATGCATCTTTCTTTGCGAAACGGCAAGTGTTTCTATCATTTTCACACTTGGTCTAGGGAAATCTATACATTAAGGCTTGACTACATTGACCTAAATGGAGTTTCTTCATACAAATTCTATGGACTTTGCTTTAACAAAAGCCATTCAAATTTCTGATCTATGTAAAAATACATAAATGGATTTCTAAAATAAATTATTTCTTATTTTTTCCCCAGTATTTGATTCCAATTTCCACTCCCCTTCCTTGGTGAAAATAGACAGAAGCACAGCAGTCCTTCGCTGTTGGGCTTATTCAGAACATGCCTGAATTCTTTTTGCTTGCTGGTCAGAAAAAATGAGAGAGAGAGAGGCTAAAATGCAAGAGGCCAGGAAGCAAAGGACGATCACGAAAGGAACCTCAGAGTGTGTCCAGAGACCTGAGGAAGAACAAGCGTGAGGACATCAGGGGCAGAGGGGCTCAGAGAGAGAGGAGAGTGTGGAGGGAGAGGAGGGGAAAAGAAGGGGAGACAGACAGGTTAGGACCAGAGGAGGGCGGGCAGGGCGCCCGAGTGCCAGTGCTCTCTCCGAAACTAACTTCAGCCCAGACATTCCCGGCCCTGTGTCAGGAAACCAGCAAGGGACCCCCTTGGAGGCCACCACCCAGTCTTTTCATTCAAGCTCCCATTCGTGATCATCACTTCCTACCAAACTATGTGCTTCACCTGTTCTTGTTTATCCTGTTTACTTGGATCTGTCCCACTGCACAAGAAGGTAGGTACCACAAGGGCCAGAACTGTCTATCATCCCACTGATGGATCCCTAGTGCCAAGAATTGCTGCTGGCACAACATAGCATTTTGCAATTTGTTATTTAACATTATTTAACACAACTTAGACACTAAGTTGTGTCTCACTCTTTGTATTCCCATAAACCGCAGCACGCCAGGCTCCCCTGCCCTCCACTATCCCCTGGAGTTTGTTCAAAGTCATGTCCATTGAGTTGGTGATACTCTAAAAATCTCATCCTCTACCTCCTCCTTCTCCTTTTGCCTTCAAAGTTTCCCCACATCAGGGTCTTTTCCAACAAGCGGGCTCTTTGCATCAGGTGGCCAAAGTATTGGAGCTTCAGCTTTAGCATCAGTCCTTCCAATGAATATCTAGGGTTGATTTCCTTTAGGATTGACTCCATGCGGACGGATAACAGTGTTTGATAAAAGAGAGACACTCAAGTAATGGATGAAAGAACTGAAACGCATGGTGCTTCACTCACCTAAGCCTCAAAATTCTTGCACTGCTTTTGTTTCACAAGAAAAACATAACATGTAAATGTGAGAAATGCTCATATCCACCCAGAAACCTACAGAGATGACTCGAGATAACTTAGGGAATTTGAGCTGGTCGAGTTTATTGCGTGTCACCAGCAAGTACCTTTGACGACCAAGGGAATTAGCAAACAAATTCCACAAATGACTGGCGGTTATTTTTAGCAAGGTAACAGGGAAATGAGGGCCTCAAGGAAAAATGGCAAGAATGGATGTGAGAGTGATTTTTTTAACTCAGAAAGAAGATTGATCCTGATTTTTACCATCTGGGAGCTAACCTAAATCCCTAGGAAAATAAGGCTCCCTCTAGCCAAGGTAAAATTAAAAGACATAGCAATCCATACTCAAAAGTCCCATAAATGGCCCTGATTTTAGAAGGAGACAGACAGGTTAGGACCAGAGGAGGGCGGGCAGGGCGCCCGAGTGCCAGTGCTCTCTCCGAAACTAACTTCAGCCCAGACATTCCCGGCCCTGTGTCAGGAAACCAGCAAGGGACCCCCTTGGAGGCCACCACCCAGTCTTTTCATTCAAGCTCCCATTCGTGATCATCACTTCCTACCAAACTATGTGCTTCACCTGTTCTTGTTTATCCTGTTTACTTGGATCTGTCCCACTGCACAAGAAGGTAGGTACCACAAGGGCCAGAACTGTCTATCATCCCACTGATGGATCCCTAGTGCCAAGAATTGCTGCTGGCACAACATAGCATTTTGCAATTTGTTATTTAACATTATTTAACACAACTTAGACACTAAGTTGTGTCTCACTCTTTGTATTCCCATAAACCGCAGCACGCCAGGCTCCCCTGCCCTCCACTATCCCCTGGAGTTTGTTCAAAGTCATGTCCATTGAGTTGGTGATACTCTAAAAATCTCATCCTCTACCTCCTCCTTCTCCTTTTGCCTTCAAAGTTTCCCCACATCAGGGTCTTTTCCAACAAGCGGGCTCTTTGCATCAGGTGGCCAAAGTATTGGAGCTTCAGCTTTAGCATCAGTCCTTCCAATGAATATCTAGGGTTGATTTCCTTTAGGATTGACTCCATGCGGACGGATAACAGTGTTTGATAAAAGAGAGACACTCAAGTAATGGATGAAAGAACTGAAACGCATGGTGCTTCACTCACCTAAGCCTCAAAATTCTTGCACTGCTTTTGTTTCACAAGAAAAACATAACATGTAAATGTGAGAAATGCTCATATCCACCCAGAAACCTACAGAGATGACTCGAGATAACTTAGGGAATTTGAGCTGGTCGAGTTTATTGCGTGTCACCAGCAAGTACCTTTGACGACCAAGGGAATTAGCAAACAAATTCCACAAATGACTGGCGGTTATTTTTAGCAAGGTAACAGGGAAATGAGGGCCTCAAGGAAAAATGGCAAGAATGGATGTGAGAGTGATTTTTTTAACTCAGAAAGAAGATTGATCCTGATTTTTACCATCTGGGAGCTAACCTAAATCCCTAGGAAAATAAGGCTCCCTCTAGCCAAGGTAAAATTAAAAAGACATAGCAATCCATACTCATGAATAGTCCCATAAAGCATCTGGAAGCACCCCTCTGATCCTGTGCCCTCGGCCGGTGGTACCCTCGCTGCTCTTGAAAAGGAATATAGTAAATATATTTACATTGTTTATGAACATGTCTTGATTGCAGTTAAACAATTGATGGAAGTTAATCCCGTTGGGTTTGTATAAAAAATGGTTGTTGAGAGCCTGAAAACATATCTGAGTGATGACAAATTGGATTTACTGAATTGGGGAGATAGCCTGTAGGGATGGGAACAGATGAAAAATACACAGGCCGTTGGGATATCGAAGCAGGTAAATGATTTAAAGCGGCTCTGGAAGCAGTTTGTTAAAAGCGAGTTGCCGGGAGAACTCCCCTCCCCTTGTTGGTGGGGGCAACACCCTGCTTTGGTACAGTCGGAGCCCAGCAGGTGTGGGGCTGCCCCCCATCCTCTCCTATCTCTGCCCCTGGCTGTCCTTACTGGCCCCACACCCTGGGGCTGGGGCCTACTCAGTTGCTAGTGGCCATGTCTTTCGCTCTGTTCCGAGGCAGGCAGGCAGGATCCGGAGAGCTGGCAACCCCTCGCTACGGGAAAGGGAAAGGAGAGTTCTTAGCATTCAGGTGGCAGCCCCGCCCCCTTAGCTTACAGGTGAGACTAAGGACCTCCAGGCCCCGAATCATGACTGATGGAGGCAAAACCGGAGTCTGGCTTCCCTGACCACCTGCCGCTGCCCTCCCCACGTCTCCTGCCTCTTTCCTTCAGAGAAGGAGGCCATTCTGACCCAACCCAGTCCTCTCACTGGTATCAGAACAGGCTCTCATCCATCATTTATTTTTAGTTCACCTTGGAAAGTTTCCAGTTGCCAAAGGCATAGAGGTGACCTGTTATTTTCTTCCACTGTGATAGAAATTTCTGAGAAAAAGAGCGGAAAAGAAAACATTCCACAGACTCATAGGTGAGCTCTAAGAACATCTTTTTATATATTTCAATTACCTAATAATATAAATGTGTATATGTTTTTTTCCATTTAAAAAATTTTCTGACTCCATGATGTGACAAGAATGACCTCAAGACACACAGGGTACATGCTGCTACTCCTGGTGGTCACGATCTGGTTGGCCAGATGGACCCAAAGACAGTAAGCATCCTCTGAATCCAGCTTGGCTGAGTATCCCACCTACTTGAGTATTTTTTTCTACTTTAAAACAAGCTGTTTGACAAGTTGAGTGAGGTTGAACATAGGAGATAATTAAGGTAACCACTAACACGTGGCCCAGTGGTAAAGAACCGACCTGCCAATGCAGGAGATGCCAAGAGACATGGGTTCGATCCCTGGGTCATAAAGCTCACCTGGAGGAGGAAATGGCAATCCACCCCAGTATTCTTGCCTGGAAAATCCCATGGACAGAGGAGCCTGGCGGGCTACAGTCCACCAGCCGCAAAGAGTCAGACATAGCTGAGGGACTGAGCATGCATGCAGGCATGTACACCTGCAGCCATAATAGTAATGAAAGCACAATAGTTCTGTCTTGTCAAAGCTGCGGTTTTCCTGGTAGTCTTGTATGGATGTGAGAGCTGGACCATAGAGAAGGGTGAGCACCATAGAACTGATGCTTTCAAACTGGTGCTAGAGAAGACTCTTGAGAGTTTCTTGGAGTACACGGAGATTAAACCAGTCAATCCTAAAGGAAATCAACCCTGTATTCATTGGAACGACTGATGCTGAAGCTCAAATACTTTGGCCATCTGATGTGAAGAGCCAGCCTTTGGGAAAAAACAAAGAAGAAGAAAAAGAAGAAGGGGGTGACAGAGGATGACGTGGTTGGATGGTAGCACTGACTCAATGGGCATGAGTTTGTGCAGACTCTGGGGGATAGTGAAGGACAGGAAGACCTGGCGTGCTGCTGTCCATGGCATGACAAAGAGTCAGAGACAAATGAGCGACTGAATGGTCCGAGCTCTCTTCCTGAGACAAGCAGGCCCTGGGGCAGTCACAACCAGGCTGCTCCAAGCCAGATGTTTTATAAATTCTCAGTCCCTAAATAACAAAATCAAACAATAAAACTCAAACAGACTCATAGGTGAGCTCTAAGAACATCTTTTTATATATTTCAATTACCTAATAATATAAATGTGTATATGTTTTTTTCCATTTAAAAAATTTTCTGACTCCATGATGTGACAAGAATGACCTCAAGACACACAGGGTACATGCTGCTACTCCTGGTGGTCACGATCTGGTTGGCCAGATGGACCCAAAGACAGTAAGCATCCTCTGAATCCAGCTTGGCTGAGTATCCCACCTACTTGAGTATTTTTTTCTACTTTAAAACAAGCTGTTTGACAAGTTGAGTGAGGTTGAACATAGGAGATAATTAAGGTAACCACTAACACGTGGCCCAGTGGTAAAGAACCGACCTGCCAATGCAGGAGATGCCAAGAGACATGGGTTCGATCCCTGGGTCATAAAGCTCACCTGGAGGAGGAAATGGCAATCCACCCCAGTATTCTTGCCTGGAAAATCCCATGGACAGAGGAGCCTGGCGGGCTACAGTCCACCAGCCGCAAAGAGTCAGACATAGCTGAGGGACTGAGCATGCATGCAGGCATGTACACCTGCAGCCATAATAGTAATGAAAGCACAATAGTTCTGTCTTGTCAAAGCTGCGGTTTTCCTGGTAGTCTTGTATGGATGTGAGAGCTGGACCATAGAGAAGGGTGAGCACCATAGAACTGATGCTTTCAAACTGGTGCTAGAGAAGACTCTTGAGAGTTTCTTGGAGTACACGGAGATTAAACCAGTCAATCCTAAAGGAAATCAACCCTGTATTCATTGGAACGACTGATGCTGAAGCTCAAATACTTTGGCCATCTGATGTGAAGAGCCAGCCTTTGGGAAAAAACAAAGAAGAAGAAAAAGAAGAAGGGGGTGACAGAGGATGACGTGGTTGGATGGTAGCACTGACTCAATGGGCATGAGTTTGTGCAGACTCTGGGGGATAGTGAAGGACAGGAAGACCTGGCGTGCTGCTGTCCATGGCATGACAAAGAGTCAGAGACAAATGAGCGACTGAATGGTCCGAGCTCTCTTCCTGAGACAAGCAGGCCCTGGGGCAGTCACAACCAGGCTGCTCCAAGCCAGATGTTTTTATAAATTCTCAGTCCCTAAATAACAAAATCAAACAATAAAACTCAAACAGAAGGCCAAAATTGCAAGCAGCTATATTTTTCACTTCAGATGAAAAAGAGAAAATGCATGGACTGTCCTGTGGGTTTTGTGACAAATCTCACTCTGGCCATGTGACCCTGAAAGCCATCTGAAGCACACTCTGGGAATCTCACTCTGCGTCTGCAAGTGATCTGGTGTGGGGAGGAGAGACGAAGTGTGTCTAAGAAACCAGATGGACAGATGGACAAAGGGACTCAGTGCTCTATCTGTAAATGGCTTTGGGATAAAAAGAGCAGAAGCTACATTCTTTGGGGGGCAATTAAAATAATCATTTAAAATTATTTGAGATGAAAGCATCACTTCTGTCCTGAAGAAACAGAAAGGAACTTGAGTTGTACACTTGGCTGGATTTTTCTTTCAATTAGGATAACTCATCATCATCCTATGAAGAAGTGGCGAGGTGACCCTGTGCTCCGGTGGGTAAGGTGGACAAGGAGGAGGGGGAACCTGGCCTGATTCTTGTTCGTTCACCCTCTCCTTTGTGCACTCATTCATGTGTGTGTCGACACGGTCACTTACTCATCCTTTCTTCTCTAATTCACCTCTTGGAACCCGTTGTCCCCTCTCTCACCCCATGGTTCCCTGCATGCAAACCATTCTAGATGATGAATCCCACAATGTCTGTATAGTCAAAGCGACCATTTTCCCCGTAGTCATGTGTGGATTGGAGAGTTGGACCATAAAGAAGACTGAGAATTGAAGAATTGATGCTTTCAACTTGTGGTGCTGGAGAAGACCCTTGAGAGTCCCTTGGACAGCAAGGAGGTCAAACCAGTCAGTCCTAAAGGAAATCAACCCTGACTATTCAGCGGAAAGACTGCTTCTGAAGCTCCAATACATTGGTCACCAGATGCGAAGAGATGGCTCACTGGAAAGACCCTGATGCTGGGAAAGATTGAAGGCAGAAGCAGAAGAAGATGGCAGAGGATGAGAGGATTTGATGCCATCACCATTCAGTGGACATGAGTTTGAGAAGCCTCTGGGCGACCGTGAAGGACACGGGGAAACCTCATGTGCTCTGCTCCGTGGGGTTGCGATTAGTTGGACACAGCTTAGAGACTGAACAACAACAACGCCACGAGGCTGAGGGCCCTCATGGAGCATAGCTGCCTCGTGAAGCAGGTTTCCTATGGGGTGAAGTGCATCCTGACTCAGTGCCCAGTACCCAGAGAAGCTCACGGAAGGCTGGGAATGAATGTTACAGGGGCAGAGGCCTTGGTGTGAGTGTCATGGTATAAGGACACTGTTGAGCAGAACTACATGAGGGGCTGAGGAAGCCTAGAAAGTTCTTGGAGCGCCAGCTGAGGGTGGCTGCCTGGAGTGATGGGGAAAGCCTCGGCAGAACATCTCCATTCACCACTTTCTCACCAAGGGACCCTTTGTGGAGTGCCAGCAGCCTTCTGGGCACGGGTGGTCAGGAAGCTGCCAGAGGCAGAGGTTCCCCTCCGGTGTGAAGTTCGCTTAAATGCTGGCCAACAAGTAAATGGGAACTTAACAACCCAGGGCTTTAGCTCCGGTGGGAAACAGGAGGAGGAACCTGGCCTGATTCTTGTTCGTTCACCTCTCCTTTGTGCACTCATTCATGTGTGTGTCGACACGGTCACTTACTCATCCTTTCTTCTCTAATTCACCTCTTGGAACCCGTTGTCCCCTCTCTCACCCCATGGTTCCCTGCATGCAAACCATTCTAGATGATGAATCCCACAATGTCTGTATAGTCAAAGCGACCATTTTCCCCGTAGTCATGTGTGGATTGGAGAGTTGGACCATAAAGAAGACTGAGAATTGAAGAATTGATGCTTTCAACTTGTGGTGCTGGAGAAGACCCTTGAGAGTCCCTTGGACAGCAAGGAGGTCAAACCAGTCAGTCCTAAAGGAAATCAACCCTGACTATTCAGCGGAAAGACTGCTTCTGAAGCTCCAATACATTGGTCACCAGATGCGAAGAGATGGCTCACTGGAAAGACCCTGATGCTGGGAAAGATTGAAGGCAGAAGCAGAAGAAGATGGCAGAGGATGAGAGGATTTGATGCCATCACCATTCAGTGGACATGAGTTTGAGAAGCCTCTGGGCGACCGTGAAGGACACGGGAAGCCTCATGTGCTCTGCTCCGTGGGGTTGCGATTAGTTGGACACAGCTTAGAGACTGAACAACAACAACGCCACGAGGCTGAGGGCCCTCATGGAGCATAGCTGCCTCGTGAAGCAGGTTTCCTATGGGGTGAAGTGCATCCTGACTCAGTGCCCAGTACCCAGAGAAGCTCACGGAAGGCTGGGAATGAATGTTACAGGGGCAGAGGCCTTGGTGTGAGTGTCATGGTATAAGGACACTGTTGAGCAGAACTACATGAGGGGCTGAGGAAGCCTAGAAAGTTCTTGGAGCGCCAGCTGAGGGTGGCTGCCTGGAGTGATGGGGAAAGCCTCGGCAGAACATCTCCATTCACCACTTTCTCACCAAGGGACCCTTTGTGGAGTGCCAGCAGCCTTCTGGGCACGGGTGGTCAGGAAGCTGCCAGAGGCAGAGGTTCCCCTCCGGTGTGAAGTTCGCTTAAATGCTGGCCAACAAGTAAATGGGAACTTAACAACCCAGGGCTTTAGGGGCGGTGATGGGAAAGGCCAGGCTGGGAGGTGGGGGGGTGCGGTTGGAGCACACCAGCTGGACCTAAGCAGCTGGGAAGCCCCTGGGGTGATCAACATCTAAGTGAAGAGCTAGGGCTTGAGCCGCAGGAGGGGTTTTGAGGAGAAGCCCCACTGCCTAAAATTGTGTGATGCTAGAGCCTCTTACAGAGAGTGAAGTCAGAAAGAGAGAAAAAAATATCATGTATTAACACATATATGTGGGATCTGGCAAGATGGTACTCATGAGCCTGGTAGAGGACAGGCTTGTGGACACAGAGGGGAAAGAATGGATGGGACAGTGAGACAGTGGCATTGACATACTGAGCCCAACCTGGTGCTCTGTGACTGCCTAGAAGGTGGGACAGGAGGAAGGAAGGAAGGCTCAAGAAGTAGAGGAGATGTGTCTCTGTGTGTGTGTGTGTGTGTGTGTGTGTGTGTATCGATGCCAGGGATTAAGCTCTAGAAGCCTGATGGGCTTCCCTGGTGACTCAGAGATAAAGAATCCGCCTGCCAACCCAGGAGACACCAGTTTGATCTCTGGGTTCAGAAGACCCCCTGGAGGAGGGCTTGGCAACCCACTCTAGTATTCTTCCCTGGAGAATCCATGGACAGAGGAACCCGGTTTCGGTTTTGGTTTCTCAGCCAACCAGAGGGTCGCCCCCCAGTTTGCTCTTCCTGCCTCTGGTCTCCTCTCCTCCCACAGACCCTCAGTCCCCAGGGCACTGCCCTTGCCCCATCTGCGTCCACCCAGGCTTCCCGGGGGCGCTTGTGGTAAAGCACCCGCCTGCCAAGGCAGGAGACATGAGAAACTGCAGTCCATGGGGCTCACAAAAAGTCAGACACGAGAGAGTGACTAAACCACAGCAGATGGCGGTCATTCACCTGGTTTCTCTGTCTTCAGATTGAAAGACAAAATGTTCTGTCGGGCCCATGTGCTATGACAGAGTCCATTTGTCTACGGGAAGCAAAGAAAGGAAGTGGAGGATACAGCATCTGTTTTAACAGAACGAGCATCACCCGCTTGGTGGACCTGGCCATAGGGAAGGGCCAGCCCTTCAGGGGACGGCCTGGTGGTGGGACAATCCCCCTCTGCGGGGTCTGTGGGTGGGACACTGCCTCTTCAGCTGCAGACGCGCTCCTGGGTTGGCAACACTTTGAACACAGAGAGCTTGCAGGGCACAGATCAGAGAAAAAGATGCTCCTAGTAAGGCTGGCACCCACAGAGGGTTAATCAGACAATGAATGAATCCCTGAGCAATGCTCAGAGATGGCTCAGGTGTCTCCGGCCACTGGCCCTTCTGGGAGGGGGACACTGGGCAGTGCACAGTTGGGTGGTCTTTGATCTGGAACTTAGAAGCATCAGTGCATGAGGCACATCCTTTAGGCTTGCAGTGATGTGGCTTAACAATTCTTAGGATGGCTGGGAAGAGAAGACCCCCCGGCTCCCCGAGTCCCCCCTGTGTGTCCGTGTTTGTGTGGTATCTCCAACTTCAGTCGTGTCCCACTCTCTTCGACTCTGTGGATTGCAGCCCGCTAGGCTCCTCTGTCCAACGGCTTCTCCAGGCCTGAATACTGGAGTGGGCGGCCATGCCCTCCTCCAGGGGATCTTCTTGACCCAGGAAATGAACCCGTGTCTCTTATGTCTCCTGCCTTGGCAGACGAGTGCTTTACCACTAGCGCCCCCGGGAAACCTGGGTGGACACACATGGGACAAGGGCGGTGCCCTGGGGACTGGGGGTCTGTGGGAGAGAGGAGACCAGAGGCAGGAAGAGCAAACTTGGGGGCGACCCTCTGGTTGGCTGAGAAACTAAAACCGAATGAAGGCACAGCGAACGCAGAGGAGGTGGGTTGTGCTGATGCCAGAGAAGTGTCATGAAAGACAGGTTGTTCCCGTCATCTAGAAAGCGAGGACCTATGAACAGCGCACTGCTTGCTGTTTTTGGTCACTTGCATGAGACTCCAAGGGCAAAGCAGTGCCTTTAAAGGGAACTGTGGTCTCTGCGGCCAGCATCCATCCTTCACTTCCCTCTCCCAGGGCAGAGAAAAATATCCATTACCGTTACTCTTGCCTTCTTTTTAGAATGCTTTTCTTGGTCAAATGACCCTTTGAGAAATAACGAATTTTCATTCAACACTTACGTAAGCCTCAGTGAAAGTGATTGTGGAGAAGTTCCTAGAAAACAAAGCTTAAACCATGATGGTGTGGTTCTTTCTCCGTTCTTTCCTTGCCTGTAAAGGTCAGTTTTCTGGATCCTGGCTGCACAGATTCCAATGCCAGACAACCATCCCCCCACCTCACCCTCACCGCGCGCCCCTCTCTGCTCCAGCCCCCGGCACTCTGACTGACTGATCTTCTTGAATCAAACATGTGTCTTAAGCTGACGGGGGCAACCTAGTGGGACACGCTGGCACCCGGTTAATCTGAGCCGACATGTCCCTGGCGGAGGCGGCCCAGGCCCTCGTGTTGAGAGCAGACATCACAGGAAGCCCCCTGGAAAAAGTGGAGCCACAGATTCTGAAGACAGTCCCTGAAAGGTTGGAACGGAGGCACGCCAACCCCTCTTCCACGCCTGATCCCCCCCGCTAGCCTGCGCACAGGGTCCTCTGGTTTGCATCATTTTCAAATATCAAAAGCAACCATGAGCTTACAGAGCGGAGGGAGAGAGCCTCCTGCCTGACGGACACTTCCCAGATGGCTGTAGCCACTGGGGTTCTCTCTCTTGTGACTTTTTCACCAAAAGGAAACCATCTTGTCCAGAGGCAGCCTCTGTCTGTGTTTTGTTATTATCCAAATTCTCCAGGAGAGAGAAGTGTGAGGCAGCTAAAAGCATTCCTTTGGAGATGCTATCAAATCAGCCAGGGAGTTCCAGAGACCCTGGGGCAGAAGGAGGCCACGTGTGCTCGCCTGTGCGTGTGCGTGTGCGTGTGCGTGTGTCAGTGTGCGCACACACACCCCCGCCCCAGCTCAGGGTTGTCAGGTAGCCGTGCAGTTTCTCAGGCCGGCGATGTGGCTTTTTATGAACGTTGGTCCTGAATGCGTGACCGTGTGGCAGTTTTCATTATGATGACGTTAAATGGCCTGAATGGGTGGCACGCTCCTGAATCACAGAGCCTTTTTATCATATTTATTAAAAAGGCCAAAGTTTGTTTTACAGTCAGTAATAAAGGGAACCCAGAAGTGCAGCCATGGGCACAACGGCCCTAACATGTTAGTTTCGTCCGCAAACTGCATATTATTCTAGCTCGATCAGTGAGGAGGAAAGTGAAATTGAAGTCCTCACAGCACTGGAGCGTCTTCCTTAATAACGACAGCTGCTCGGAGCCGTGGCATTTTGAAACGAGCCCTGTCTGCGGCTGGTTATGAACCGGCAGGACATTTGGCACGCTCTCACCTCACACCATCTGAAAACCGTGGAGCCACATGAATGGCTGCTGAGAGGCAGGACCATTGGGCGCCTGTCCGTGCAGCACAAGCCACTTCAGTCCAGGATGCGAAACAGCGGAGCTGCCTTTCAAGAGAAAAGTCTGTAGAACTTGCCAGGTGGTCTTTAGCCATAGAGGACACACACACACACACACGCGCGCGCCCAGCATCACTATCCATGGGCGAAAACCAGACTTAATAAAGTGATTTTAATAAAGAAATGCTATTTCCCCATCCAGTGCGGTGTCACGACTTGAATATTATTGAAAGCAGGCAGATACACGTCCCTAAGCGGGGCGAGGCTGGACCCGCCCTGGAGGGGATGCGATCTCCCTGGCACAGCCCCACACAGAGCCGAGATGGGGAAGCAGGGGAGAAGGGCAGGAGCAAGCAACGGCCCCATGGGCACCACTGCATTTGCATCACAAGCCACGGAGGAGTTGGGTGTCCCCACAACCAAAGAATTCTCATCTCCCTCTCCGACCCTCAGGAAGGGATAAGCGGGGTCAAATGGCTGACTCCAGCTGGTGGCTTCCTTCTTTAGGATTAGGCATCCTTCAGAAAGGTCCGTGCTCAGAGGAGAGAAGCCTCAGCTTCTCCCCATGCCTTTTCCTTCCGCTCCTCCGGGACGGAGCTCCTGCGAGTGGGATGGAAACGTCCGAAGCCCACACCACCAATCTTGTCCCTATCGGCCCCTTGCAGATGACATCCCAGCTCGTGGGTGAGACCTGTTGGCCATCTGAGCCCTTTCGCTCAGTTGTATGGTGGAGAGTGTACTGCCAAAGTGCAGGTATATTCTGTCCATTTCACAAGGAAAAAAGGGAGAGATACATTTATGCAGGTTATCCAAGCTCAACATTGCTTCAGCTGCAGCTGCTTAGGTGTTGGGGGCCACAGGTTAGAACAAGACCCGCAGGCCCTGCAACCTGCTCCGCGGCAGGGCAGGGCGGACCGGCCCCCAGCCTGTTCTTCGGCTCTTTCCCCTCCCTGGCCTCTGGAGGGGCCCGTGAGGGACCCTCAGCCGCACGGGCGTCCAGGCTTCGCGTCCTCCTGGGGCACCGGCGGCACACTGACAGCGGAGAAAGGACCAGAATCAAAATCCTGGAGGAAGGAATGTCAGCTTTGGTAAAAGGAAGTGAATTATCCGGGGAAGATCCCAGAAACAGCTACCTGGAGACGGCGCGGCTTCCGATGGGTCTGTCCTATTGAAAGGCCTTGGCCCAACGAGGCCTTCCCAGCGTGTGACTGTCAGAGCGGCCGTGAGAGCCCAAGGCTCGGGCAGGCCGGGCAAGACCCAGTCCACTGTCCAGAGCTCGAGGCAGCACCTAATAAAGAAATGCTATTTCCCCATCCAGTGCACGACTTGAATATTATTGAAAGCAGGCAGATACACGTCCCTAAGCGGGCGAGGCTGGACCCGCCCTGGAGGATGCGATCTCCTGGCACAGCCCCACACAGAGCCGAGATGGGAAGCAGGGAGAAGGGCAGGAGCAAGCAACGGCCCCATGGGCACCACTGCATTTGCATCACAAGCCACGGAGGAGTTGGGTGTCCCCACAACCAAAGAATTCTCATCTCCCTCTCCGACCCTCAGGAAGGGATAAGCGGGGTCAAATGGCTGACTCCAGCTGGTGGCTTCCTTCTTTAGGATTAGGCATCCTTCAGAAAGGTCCGTGCTCAGAGGAGAGAAGCCTCAGCTTCTCCCCATGCCTTTTCCTTCCGCTCCTCCGGGACGGAGCTCCTGCGAGTGGGATGGAAACGTCCGAAGCCCACACCACCAATCTTGTCCCTATCGGCCCCTTGCAGATGACATCCCAGCTCGTGGGTGAGACCTGTTGGCCATCTGAGCCCTTTCGCTCAGTTGTATGGTGGAGAGTGTACTGCCAAAGTGCAGGTATATTCTGTCCATTTCACAAGGAAAAAAGGGAGAGATACATTTATGCAGGTTATCCAAGCTCAACATTGCTTCAGCTGCAGCTGCTTAGGTGTTGGGGGCCACAGGTTAGAACAAGACCCGCAGGCCCTGCAACCTGCTCCGCGGCAGGGCAGGGCGGACCGGCCCCCAGCCTGTTCTTCGGCTCTTTCCCCTCCCTGGCCTCTGGAGGGGCCCGTGAGGGACCCTCAGCCGCACGGGCGTCCAGGCTTCGCGTCCTCCTGGGGCACCGGCGGCACACTGACAGCGGAGAAAGGACCAGAATCAAAATCCTGGAGGAAGGAATGTCAGCTTTGGTAAAAGGAAGTGAATTATCCGGGGAAGATCCCAGAAACAGCTACCTGGAGACGGCGCGGCTTCCGATGGGTCTGTCCTATTGAAAGGCCTTGGCCCAACGAGGCCTTCCCAGCGTGTGACTGTCAGAGCGGCCGTGAGAGCCCAAGGCTCGGGCAGGCCGGGCAAGACCCAGTCCACTGTCCAGAGCTCGAGGCAGCACCTGCCAGAGCCAACAACAGGAAGGAAACCCAGGAAAGAGGGGATGTGTGTGTGTGTGTGTGTATGGCTGATTCACTGTGCAGTGCAGCAGAAACGAACACAACATGGAAAAGCAACGATACGCCAATAATAATAATAAGAGTAATAATAATATAATAATAAAATAATAATAAAAAAGAATGTCAACAATTCTGATCCCTGGATGACAGATCAAATACTGCTGATTTGGTCTCAGAATTCATGCCCAAGAGAAAACTCACAGATATACGAGTACGTGCCTCTCTCCCCATAAGCACTCTCCTGAAACGGGGCCCGGGGTCTGCCTTCCTGGGGTGAAAGCGACGTCTGCCCCCAGGAGCTAGAGGGGAGCCCCTCTGCCATTCGCAAGGACACGCAGCCCCACCTCAGGAGTCCCGGTGCCGAGGAGCGACACCTACGGGCCAGGTGCGTCTCATCCTGGGGAACGCTTCCTTCTCTCCAACCACAAACGTCTCCGTCCCTCAACACAGACCTGGACTTGTGCCTGACTCAGGGGACCCGCGCAAAGGGAGTGAGCGTCCCACACTCGGGGCGATGGCCGCGTGTGATCTGCAAGTGTCCTTGAACATAAACCTTCCCAGCGGCGAGCTTGTGGGTTGGGTTTTATTCCAGCCCAAAGTGATTTTTTTTTAATGACTAATTTATAAAATCTTTGAAAATAAGAGTTTCTAATGGAAGTGCTTATACAACCATAACTCTGGCGTGGCAAATGGTGCCTTGGCCGTTAAGGATGTGTTTGTGGGTTTATGCTGATCTGCCTTCGGTGTGACAGACCGGCACCTGCATGGGGCCGCCGTTCGGCACTATATTAGCCCATATGGCGCGAGCTAAATTGTGCCGAAGCTACGGGCTAATTAAGGATGAGTTAATAAAGCCGGGCGGAGGGAGCCTGGCCATCCTTCCCAACCCTTAGAAGACCAGCCCCCTGCCCCGGAGTGAATTGCCCTGTTTGAGCTCTCCCATTCTTCACTGCTTGGTCTCTGAGAACAGACCCAGTGTTCTCTCTCAGACACACATTTCTGCTTTCTCACATCCCCATGCTTCTGATGTTAGACTTAAACGGGGCCACCTCTGACACCTTCTCAAAGTGCTGATTTTCTTACCAACTGTTTACATTTCAGGCAGAAAGAGTAAATGTGGCTGGATGTAGGGGCAAAGATGACTAGGTTATCTGGGGTTTGTTTCTGATAAGGAAAAACAGATATGTTTTACCCATTAAGGCTTTCATAAAATTTTCCAAACAGAGACACTTTGGAGCCATTAATTCTGGTTTCCAAGTGGCAAGCACGAACTCATTGTGATCATATGTCCATCAGGCTTTTTAACCACAAGAAGCAAACAATTAATTTAGTGGGAATTCATTATCAAGTTTGAAAACACGTCTTTGGAAATCTCGTTTGGTTTTCTGGCCGGCTCCCCGAGGACTGGCAGGCTGTGCCTCTCTCAGGAGGGCTGGCTACCTGTCACCTGTCACTTCTCCTGACCCCAGCCCTGCTCCCAACAGGGAGAGCAGGTTTCTCTGGCGCCGGGGGGTGTCTCCGCAGCCCTGTGCTCGGAGACCACGCCGGCGCCGCTCCGTCAGCCAGCGGGCGCTAGGACCCGGGGCGCACTCGGCTCCTTCCTGCTGAACCCGGGCCAGTCTGCTCACGCAGCGCCAGCCCGGGGCGTCTGGTTTCCAGGGTGACCCCTCGGCAGCTCCCTATGGGGCCTTTAGAGGTCTCAGGCAACCGGGACTGGGACTCGAGAAACAGGACAAGATTAAAAAAATTTTTAAGAGTTTCTAATGGAAGTGCTTATACAACCATAACTCTGGCGTGGCAAATGGTGCCTTGGCCGTTAAGGATGTGTTTGTGGGTTTATGCTGATCTGCCTTCGGTGTGACAGACCGGCACCTGCATGGGGCCGCCGTTCGGCACTATATTAGCCCATATGGCGCGAGCTAAATTGTGCCGAAGCTACGGGCTAATTAAGGATGAGTTAATAAAGCCGGGCGGAGGGAGCCTGGCCATCCTTCCCAACCCTTAGAAGACCAGCCCCCTGCCCCGGAGTGAATTGCCCTGTTTGAGCTCTCCCATTCTTCACTGCTTGGTCTCTGAGAACAGACCCAGTGTTCTCTCTCAGACACACATTTCTGCTTTCTCACATCCCCATGCTTCTGATGTTAGACTTAAACGGGGCCACCTCTGACACCTTCTCAAAGTGCTGATTTTCTTACCAACTGTTTACATTTCAGGCAGAAAGAGTAAATGTGGCTGGATGTAGGGGGCAAAGATGACTAGGTTATCTGGGGTTTGTTTCTGATAAGGAAAAACAGATATGTTTTACCCATTAAGGCTTTCATAAAATTTTCCAAACAGAGACACTTTGGAGCCATTAATTCTGGTTTCCAAGTGGCAAGCACGAACTCATTGTGATCATATGTCCATCAGGCTTTTTAACCACAAGAAGCAAACAATTAATTTAGTGGGAATTCATTATCAAGTTTGAAAACACGTCTTTGGAAATCTCGTTTGGTTTTCTGGCCGGCTCCCCGAGGACTGGCAGGCTGTGCCTCTCTCAGGAGGGCTGGCTACCTGTCACCTGTCACTTCTCCTGACCCCAGCCCTGCTCCCAACAGGGAGAGCAGGTTTCTCTGGCGCCGGGGGGTGTCTCCGCAGCCCTGTGCTCGGAGACCACGCCGGCGCCGCTCCGTCAGCCAGCGGGCGCTAGGACCCGGGGCGCACTCGGCTCCTTCCTGCTGAACCCGGGCCAGTCTGCTCACGCAGCGCCAGCCCGGGGCGTCTGGTTTCCAGGGTGACCCCTCGGCAGCTCCCTATGGGGCCTTTAGAGGTCTCAGGCAACCGGGACTGGGACTCGAGAAACAGGACAAGCTACCACGTTACTAGTTTTTGGAGATAACTACACTTTCCGTCTCCTGCAAAAGTTCAAACCAGGAGGCACCAAGCAAGCGAAGTGCTAAGCATTCTCTTTGCCTGTTATCAGCATGATCATGGCATCCAAACTGAAAAACCACGAAGGCCAGAAAAATGCAAAGAAAGAAAGCAGCAGGCAAACTACAGTCGGTCTGGTTTGCACAGGAGGGAGGCGGCAGGTCTGAGTTCTCTCTTCACTGAGCTAATGCTGTGTGGCCGGGGGGTTAGCCTCCTAAAGCCTCTACTTACCCACCTCAGGAATGGGGGCAGGGCAGAACCTACTTCGCAGACTTCATGAAGTTCAATCAAGTGGTTCCATACCATACGACTAGATAGTTTCTGGGACATAAGAATTCAGCAAAGAGTAGAAATCTAACTCAACACTCACAGTCACAGGACGAGTGACCTGGAAATGTCAAAACCCCACAAGCCTTGACTCCGCCGTCTCTGAGACAGGACCAGCGCTGGACCAGACGTGGGGGATGCTCTTGGCTTGGCTGATGGACCTGCCCTGCCGCCCCCTGGAGCCCCCAGAGGAAGAGGTGCCCCATTCTGCTCGGAAGCCCGAATT
This sequence comes from Tragulus kanchil, assembly GCA_022376925.1. Classification (NCBI taxonomy): domain Eukaryota; kingdom Metazoa; phylum Chordata; class Mammalia; order Artiodactyla; family Tragulidae; genus Tragulus; species Tragulus kanchil. Next base: position 175,576,551 of record JAIOJX010000005.1, on the reverse strand, counting down.
GGAGGCTTTCCTGGTCTAAAAAGTGCTGACATGCATTCTTGACCACGTGAGGGGTATAAATAACAAAGACTGTGTGAGAGGCGTGTGTCCACAAGCCTTTGTGGGGCTCGATATTCGGTCTAGGTGGAACTGACTCTTCTGTGCCTGACACTGGCCTCAGAAGCCCCCAGGACCTGCTGTCCTGGAGGGAGGATGGTCACCATGGCATCGGGGGAGGGTCGGGCCTAGTAGGCCCTGTGCAGCTGAGTGGGACGCAACAGAGGGACGGGAACCTCAGTGTCTGCTGCCCACCTCTCGGCCCGCAAGCTGCTGGGCTTGCCACACCAGCCCTGCGCCCGCAGGCAGAGGAGGAGAGCAGGAGCCAGAGGGAGCCAGAGGAGGCCTGGCCCCTGCTGAGGGGCCTCGCCCACTTCCAGCCCCTCCCTTATGGCAGCGGCCCACTCCTCAGAGCCCCCGTGTGGCCGCCCCAGGCAGAGCTCGGTTGAGAAGGAAATGCTAAGTCAATACCTGCACGCCCAGCCTGGCACCAGAGGGGCGAAGGAGCGCGACCGAAGCTGAATGGAACAGCAGTCGGATCTCTCAGGTGACAGGAAAGCAAAGGTTATGAGGGCCCATCGAGCACGCCAGTCTGGGTGTGGCCTCCAAGTCCCGGGTGCCGGCCGCCCACGTGCCTGACCTTCAGAACCTTAGCATGCTTGGTGCAGAGGGGCTTCCAGGGAGAGTGCTACTCGGCAGGAAGTGCATCTCGGGGTCTTTGCACCCCAGAGTGGGCCGCACAGTCAGGCAACCCCAAAGGAAAATGAGAGTGACCTGCCTGCCTTTCTGCCAGGGAAGCTAGGATTCGGTCCAGGGACTCCAGTCCCTCCTGCTGCAGTGGCCGCTCAGGGGACGCCCTGTGCCCCGCGCAGTATCCCCGGGGCTTGAGTGGACCCACGGCCTGGCCCTGCCTCCACAGGAGCCCTTCCTTCGCCCCCTGGAGCAAGACTGCGGCGTCCTCCTCTCCTGCCCCTTGCTCCTCCAGACCCTCACCTCTCAGTGCGGCAAACCACCCCACCCAGGCGGGGCCCGGAGGCAGGCTGGGCTGCGGTCGGAGAGCCAGGCTTGCCCGGAGGCTGCAGGCAAAGCCAGTTCATTCCATGTCTGCGTCAGCCACCAGGACAGGAGCCCCGCCAGGCATCAGAGGACGCATGGGTTTGGGAACACAGCTTGGAGGGGTCCTGCCGGCATCCAGTGGGTCGAGGCCAGGATGCTGCTAGCATCTCCCGGTGCACAGCCTGCCCCGCCGTGGAGCTCCCCTGTCCCCAGGGTCAGTGGTGTTGAGGGCGAGAAGCTCTAGGTCACAGAGAGAGGTTGTTACTTCTACCTACTTTTTAAAATTTTTTGACTTATTTATTTATTTTTGGCTCTTCTGGGTTTTCGCTGCTGCCACAGGCTCTTCTCTAGTTGCAGGGAGTGGGGGCTACTCTCTAGTTGAGGTGAGCAGGCTTCTTGTTGCAGTGACTTCTCTTGTTGTGGAACTTGGGCTCTAGGGCACATGGGCTTGAGTCGTTGCGACACATGGGCTCATTAGTTGCGGCTCCGAGGCTCCAGAGCACAGGCTCCATAGTTGTGGCTCCCGGACTTAGTTGCTTTGCTGCTTGTGGGATCTTCCCGGATCAGGATCAAGCCCGTGTCCCCTGCATTGGCAGGCAAATCTTCCCGGATCAGGGATCCCCATGCACGCCAGTCTGGGTGTGGCCTCCAAGTCCCGGGTGCCGGCCGCCCACGTGCCTGACCTTCAGAACCTTAGCATGCTTGGTGCAGAGGGGCTTCCAGGGAGAGTGCTACTCGGCAGGAAGTGCATCTCGGGGTCTTTGCACCCCAGAGTGGGCCGCACAGTCAGGCAACCCCAAAGGAAAATGAGAGTGACCTGCCTGCCTTTCTGCCAGGGAAGCTAGGATTCGGTCCAGGGACTCCAGTCCCTCCTGCTGCAGTGGCCGCTCAGGGGACGCCCTGTGCCCCGCGCAGTATCCCCGGGGCTTGAGTGGACCCACGGCCTGGCCCTGCCTCCACAGGAGCCCTTCCTTCGCCCCCTGGAGCAAGACTGCGGCGTCCTCCTCTCCTGCCCCTTGCTCCTCCAGACCCTCACCTCTCAGTGCGGCAAACCACCCCACCCAGGCGGGGCCCGGAGGCAGGCTGGGCTGCGGTCGGAGAGCCAGGCTTGCCCGGAGGCTGCAGGCAAAGCCAGTTCATTCCATGTCTGCGTCAGCCACCAGGACAGGAGCCCCGCCAGGCATCAGAGGACGCATGGGTTTGGGAACACAGCTTGGAGGGGTCCTGCCGGCATCCAGTGGGTCGAGGCCAGGATGCTGCTAGCATCTCCCGGTGCACAGCCTGCCCCGCCGTGGAGCTCCCCTGTCCCCAGGGTCAGTGGTGTTGAGGGCGAGAAGCTCTAGGTCACAGAGAGAGGTTGTTACTTCTACCTACTTTTTAAAATTTTTTGACTTATTTATTTATTTTTGGCTCTTCTGGGTTTTCGCTGCTGCCACAGGCTCTTCTCTAGTTGCAGGGAGTGGGGGCTACTCTCTAGTTGAGGTGAGCAGGCTTCTTGTTGCAGTGACTTCTCTTGTTGTGGAACTTGGGCTCTAGGGCACATGGGCTTGAGTCGTTGCGACACATGGGCTCATTAGTTGCGGCTCCGAGGCTCCAGAGCACAGGCTCCATAGTTGTGGCTCCCGGACTTAGTTGCTTTGCTGCTTGTGGGATCTTCCCGGATCAGGGATCAAGCCCGTGTCCCCTGCATTGGCAGGCAAACTCTCTACCACTGAGCTACCAGGGAAATCCCTTACCTACTTTTTATTTTATTGTATCTGAACAGACTTGTTGTTTACTGCCACACATTGACCTGAATCCGTCATATTCTACCTTCTTTTAAGTCTTTACTTTTCTAGACAAGAACCCGCTTTCTCTTCTCCAAGAGGCACTGGAGGTGGAGAAGGAGTGAGCTTTTACAAGTTGTGTAGAAAAGAGTGTGGGCTGTTTTACTGGATTGACCCCAAAAAAATCAAAAGGAGAGGAAATAAAAAGATAATGACCCCTCCTCCCAATATCTAGAGAAGTTGACTAAAACTCGGTTTCCTGTTTTATAAATATCTACGTTCCCTCCTGCAAAGGGCTCAGTGGGGGTCACTGCTCCCCTGGACCCCAGGGTGTGCAGCCCAGTGAAAGACCCAGTGCAAGTCTGTCCTCTGTATGTGAACGAGGCCCATTCCAAAAGCGTGCTGTTTGTAAGTCCACCAAAGTCAGCCTTCACACCTAACCAACCCACGACTCTACGGTACTAATACTGTACCGTGATGGGTTTATAATACGTTTCACACAGATAGCCCATAAAAAGTAAACAACAAACAAATAACGAAGTTTTAATCTTACGGTAGAGTACCTTGATAAAGCACGGCAATACAGCACATCGGTTGGCACGCATGGGCTGGCATCGAGTGACCCGGCCAGAGGAGCGACGGGCTGGAGCAGGCAGAGGAGGCGGGAGACGGTGGAGCCGAGGGATCGCCAGCAACAGGAGACGGGGTGAGCTGCCGCTTCCCTCTCACCTGGCGCTGCTGCCACAGGCTCTTCTCTAGTTGCAGGGAGGTGGGGCTACTCTCTAGTTGAGGTGAGCAGTCTTCTTGCTGCAGTGACTTCTCTTATTCTGGAACTTGGGCTCTAGGGCACATGGGCTTGAGTCGTTGCGACACATGGGCTCATTAGTTGCGGCTCCGAGGCTCCAGAGCACAGGCTCCATAGTTGTGGCTCCCGGACTTAGTTGCTTTGCTGCTTGTGGGATCTTCCCGGATCGGGGATCAAGCCCGTGTCCCCTGCATTGGCAGGCAAACTCTCTACCACTGAGCTACCAGGGAAATCCCTTACCTACTTTTTATTTTATTGTATCTGAACAGACTTGTTGTTTACTGCCACACATTGACCTGAATCCGTCATATTCTACCTTCTTTTAAGTCTTTACTTTTCTAGACAAGAACCCGCTTTCTCTTCTCCAAGAGGCACTGGAGGTGGAGAAGGAGTGAGCTTTTACAAGTTGTGTAGAAAAGAGTGTGGGCTGTTTTACTGGATTGACCCCAAAAAAATCAAAAGGAGAGGAAATAAAAAGATAATGACCCCTCCTCCCAATATCTAGAGAAGTTGACTAAAACTCGGTTTCCTGTTTTATAAATATCTACGTTCCCTCCTGCAAAGGGCTCAGTGGGGGTCACTGCTCCCCTGGACCCCAGGGTGTGCAGCCCAGTGAAAGACCCAGTGCAAGTCTGTCCTCTGTATGTGAACGAGGCCCATTCCAAAAGCGTGCTGTTTGTAAGTCCACCAAAGTCAGCCTTCACACCTAACCAACCCAACGACTCTACGGTACTAATACTGTACCGTGATGGGTTTATAATACGTTTCACACAGATAGCACATAAAAAGTAAACAAAAAACAAATAACGCAGTTTTAATCTTACGGTAGAGTACCTTGATAAGTACGGCAATACAGCACATCGGTTGGCACGCATGGGCTGGCATCGAGTGACCCGGCCAGAGGAGCGACGGGCTGGAGCAGGCAGAGGAGGCGGGAGACGGTGGAGCCGAGGGATCGCCAGCAACAGGAGACGGGGTGAGCTGCCGCTTCCCTCTCACCTGGCGCTGATGCACGCGTGTTCACGTCTTAGAAAGTTAGCCCCTGTGTACTTTAGACACAGAGGCTGCCTGCATGGTCGTCCCGAGCTCTGCAGAGATGTGCAAGAGGAAGACACATCCAGGGCGAGAGGGCCCAGGCGGGAGGAACGCCCTGAAGGCCACCTGGCCTCAGGGGCCCGTGCTCGCCCAGCCGGAGACAGAGACCAGACTTTCTGGCCGGCAAGATGGGTGGTGGGCCAGGGGCCCGGGACACCTCTGACACCACACCAGCGGCTCCCCTAATGAGAACCTGACTGCCTCTGGCTGTGGCAGGACACGGGTCATGGAAGCCGTCAGCAGAGGTGATGCCAGCACCTCTACCAAAGTGGCGGAGTGGACAGGGACCAAGAAGAAACTCGCTGCCTGCAGCACCATGGCGAGGATGTGGATGAGCGCTCTGCCCGGCCTGGCGGTGCAGCCCTTCTCAAACACCACAGTCCATGCTTACGACATCCTTCCTACATAGGTGTGGGTTTGCCCTTGAGTTTACTTCAGTGAAGTCAGAACTGTGATCATCACCGATTTACCCAGAGACCCAGAGAGGTGAGGCGGCCTGTCCCAGGCCACACAGCTCATATGCAGCAATCTGGGCTCAAAACCAGGAAGCCTGACCTCAAAGCGCGCCTGTGAACTGTGATACTAGCTCAGACACTCTGCCACAGGGCAAGAGGCAGCCAGGCCCCTTGCTTTCTGAGCCTCTGCATTCGCATCAGCAGGATGGCCTCCCTGCCTCCACAGTACCTCCAAGGCAACATCCGGGCATTAGTCCTGGCCGGCCAGGGGCACGGGTCCTCACAGGAGCATGAGAGCATTTTGACAAGTGCTTCCTCCTCTTCTCTGTCTGCAACTGGCATCGGAGATTGTCTGGTTCTGCCCTAGTATCTGTTTGGAGCAGGGGCACCCTTGTCTGATGCTGGCACATCTCCTTCTAAATGCGATTCCCTTGCATTTATCTCTGTGGGGTGTCCACCAGGCAGCAAATTTGACTTAATTTCCTTCAGAGATCTTTGTTCATAGAGATACGGATTTCTACTTGTTGCTTCTGGCTTAGTTATTCCTGTACCTTCCCTTTCTCTTCAAAGACAGTCGAAGACTGGACCAGTTAAGAGCACACTGCGTTTGTGATACAAATTATTGATCGTCTGTTTTTAGCATGTTTTCTCACACTGCCTCCTGTAGTGAGTTGAGAATGGCGTTGCACTGGATAAGTACACCCTTTTCTCAAGTTTAACCACCAAAACACTTCTGGGTTACAAGACTTAGAGGATGTTCAAATCTTTATTTCTTTCTAGAGATTCGGCTAGTCATGAGCAGAGAATATGTGCTGGTTTGTGTGGGGAGGCTTTTCCAGGGTGGGCAGAAGTGCCCAGAGAGCAATGTGAGGTCAGTGCTTAGGCATGGACTCTTACCTCTCAAAAGATAGGGATCCGGAGCTGGAGGAATGTCACATGCTTTTGCCTGTTATGAAAGCAGTCCTTGTGACCTGACGGCTAGAGATCAACAGAGGAAAATGTGTGGTTGGGTTTGGAAAAGTCTCACAACCATCTTTTAGTGTCCTAAGCCGAGGCAGGGAATTTCCCAGAGGGCTCATCAGTGACAAGAGATTGATTTAGATTTGCAATTGGAGAGGTGAAGAGGAGGTTAGACATTCACACCCTGGTCCAGCGCTGGAGCCGTTGGGGCTGGCATGCGTGTGTCGGTGGCGGGTGCTGTGTTGCAGGCTGCGTTGGGGCAGGGGGACACCTGGGCTATTTTCTCCAAGCGTTCGGAAGTTTACAAATATCCAGATGTTGTAAGTCATAGAACAAGCCGACTGTCTCAAAGCCAGACCAGTCGTGCCATGGGCCACCGTCCCTATAAGTCGGGGTCCTGGGGCCCCAAGCAGAGCTGTAGGTGCTTGAGACACATGCGTCTACTTGAGACACCGAGGTAACTCCAGCTAATTTAATCTGACCATGAATTGTTATCATACCAAAAACATTACGGCTGGTGTTTTGCAAAGACAAATAATATATTGAAAATATATTGGCTTTCCTAAGGTGGCACGTCCATCAAATTCCATCAACTATTTCACAGCCTACTAATTAGATTAAGCCAGTTTAATGACTCGGGCATATAAAATGCCTTACCTTCCCTCTCCCTCCTCCACTAGTGCACACATAGCCCGAGAATCAGGTGGGATAATTTTAAGGCCAGACCCATATAAGCTAGGAGATTCAAATTAAGGTTTAATTAACCTGCTTAGCACAAGAATCTCCAAACAGCGGGAGGTTTTACACACTGTTACCTGTGATCTGTAAGAACCAGGCCCAACCGGCATTCCCACAACCATTCCGTGTTCCAGGATACCTGCCTTGGCCTGTGGACTCGATTCCAAGTCTGGAGCCTGTTGATCCCAGAAGAGAAATGCTTGGACATGCGTTCCCAGACCCTCGGGCTGCACCCACATCCACTGAAAAACTGGGAGGGAAGGCCGATTCAGTCCAGTCGCCTGTGAGGCTGTCCACGGTGGGCTGGATTCATCAGACAATTGGCTGGTAATACGTGAGTTATTGATTGCCTCCTCAGACCTTCTCTCACATAAGAGTCTGCAGTGAGTTGAGGTTAAATCCTGTAACCTTCACCTTTTCTTCCAGTTTAACCAGTTGCACCCTCATGGGGTAAGCCAGACCGTGTGCTTTCATCCCTGAGTTCCATCTGGTTGGGTCGGGTCGCTGGAGTCTCTGTGGATGAGCCTGTTAACCCTCTTCTGGAGCAGAGGAGCCTATTGAGGTGGCAGAGGGGGCCATTACACTGTGAACTTCTAGACTGTTTCCTTCTTTTAAAATTGATTTTTTGAGATGAATTATTTTTTAAGTCTTTATTGTATTTGTTATCATATTGCTTCTGTTTGGTGGTTTGGCCCACAGAGCATGTAGGATCTCAGCTCTCCCACCTCCCCTGCACTGGTGAAGTCTTAGCCACTAGACTACCCGGGAAGCCCCTAGACTGTTCCCTTCTTATCTCAGCCTGATTCCATGGGATTTGTGAGTAGCAGGAGTTTGGAACCAATGAAGAGACGAGATGTTTTCCTCTTTTAAAGCCAATATCTTACTTTCCTCCGCGTGGGGAAATAACCATTAGTCAGGATGGCAGGGGTCAGACTCTCTTGTCCCATGTTCTCTCTCTCTCTCTCACCCCATTTCTGGAAACAATGGCATTGCCTGGCTATGTAACCGCCGAGATCATTTACAGGAGTGAGCATGGGCATCCTGATGGCCTCGTTGGGCCGTGCGCCACCTCCGTTCTGTATTCCTATCTAAGCACCAGCTGAGAAGCCCGCTTCCCCCATGTCCCCTGGCTCCACCATGAGAGAACACGGCGACCCTGCTGCTGCTGCTCCAGCCAGGAGAGAATGGGCATGTCTGCTGTTCCTGTGGCTCCCTGCCTTTTCTTCCAGCTTCCCTGCTCATGCCCTGCCTACCCTGGGTTCAGTGAACAGCAAGAAACTGAGCTATTAATGCATGGTCAGTTTAGAGGCGCTGTGTCTTACGAAGAAATCATAGAAAGGCCAGCATGCCATGTAAACCGTGGCTGTGTGTGTGACTGGGTTGGTGAGGATGAAAACGTCCTCCTGCTGTCAGAGAGGTAGCAGACGGCAGCAGGAACCAGCCCTGCACGGATTCCATCACAGGCTCCTTCCCAGAAACACTGAAGAGCTGATGGTGGGGATGCCCACCTCTGTAGGAGTTCCCTCCCCGTCTGTGTCTGATCATTTCTTCATCTCTCCTCTCCACCACTCTGCAAATCTAACAGGGTTGGGGAACTTACCTTGCAAATTCTCCCTACTAGGGATCCCAAATCCTCCCTGAGACTTGCTGTAGGTGGCCAAGGACTGTTAACCAAGACTGGGTTCAGAAACGCCCAAGTTTCCTGAACTGTCCCAGAGACGGCCACACAAGTCATCAGGGTTGCTGATACTCTCTCCTCTCAGAAGAGGAGGCAATTCTTTTAGCCTGAAATAATTCAAACAAATCCTTAGCTCTCCCTTTTGACCCTAAAGATGCAGTGAGACACATAGATGAAAGGCTCTTTAGGGTGAATCATTCCAGGTTTATACAATAGATATCTACATACTAAATATATCAATACTTATATCCGTTCACTGAGCAAAGAAATCCTAAACAATTTAAATCACGTAGTATATAATTGCTCTTAAAAACTATGCTTTTGTGAAGACAAGCTTTGGTGATAAGGTAAAGTCTTCTTTATGGAAGAATTTTAGCTGATGAAAGGAAAAGGATGATAGAATTAATAATCATCAGTTTACAAACACCAAGGAAATTGCTGATTCAGGAAATGATGAGGCTTCCCCGGTGGTCCAATGGGTAAGGACACCACCTTGCAGTGCAAGGGGCGCCGGTTCAATCCCTGGCCTGGGAGGATCCCACGTGCTGCAGAGCGGCTGGACTGATATGTCCAATCACCGAGCCGGAGCTCTGGAGCGCATGCGCCCAGAGCCGGTGCTCTGCAACAACAGAGGCCACCGCAATGGGAGGCCCACATGGGCCAGGGAACAAAGATGGACGAAAATGGACAAATGAAAGACCAATAGAAGTGGCCCACCTGCTCCCCTCCCTCCCCACCCCACCCTCACCAAAATAAATAAATAAATAAATCTTTTTTTTAAAAAAAAGGAAATGATGGTCCATCCGGGAAACCTTTGAAGGAAAGGTTGATGGGGATCTGTGCAATAGTGCGTCATGCAGTCCTATGAACCTGTTGATCATTTTGAACATCATTACAAGTGGACAATCAGACGACATGGGTCTAATAGTGTGATACTCAGGGCAGCGCTGAAGAATCTTTGCCCAAAACAGTGAATCTGCGTCTAATCAAGTCTTTAGTAAGTAACTTCCAGTTTACAGGAAACCTGAGGACAGTCTAAGGTGCTAAAGGACACAGTGAAGAAACCACAGAGATATTCGCTTTAAAGGACAGCTGAGCTGGCTTCCTCAACACATCAGAGTCACCAAATAAAACAAAAGAGAAGGTCCCTTTAAATTTAAAGAAACCAAACCTTCAGTGTGGGCCTTGTTTGCACCTGGATTTATGCAAAGGCTTTCATTAGACTTTAGACCACCGAGGACATTTGACTAAGAATTGACTGTGGGATGTTTCCAAATACATTCTTCTCTTTGTTTTCTGAAGATGGCCTTGTGCTAATAGGAGAAAGTTGTCTGTCTTTTAGAGTTTCACAATGAGACACATTGAAGAAAAATGAGACAGTATCTGGAATTTGCTTTTAAATATTTCAACCAAAGAAAATCAGGGAACAGAAAATCCTGATAAATACTGAGACTTGCTGATGGGTATTTAGGAGTTCATCATGTAATTTTTTCCATTTGTGGGTATGCAACAGGGAAGAATCTTTGTCTTAAATTAATCTAAATTCATCACTGAAGGGATGTTACCTATATGCTTAAACTATACGTAACCATCCATTTTGGGAACCCTGCCTCCCAGGTGAAAAACAGTATGCTAAAATATCTTTGTTGAGCTGCCAGAAAACAATGAACACAACCCCTTGAGAGGCTGACTAGAGCCTCAGGGAATGTTTAACTTTACTCCCTCTGGAAAGAATCCTGACCTTATCTCAGGTAAGGTGATTCTCTGAGACTTGAGCCCACCATCTTCTTGGTTTGCTGGTTTTCCAAATAAAGTTACTATTCATTTTCACGCAGACTGGCCTCTCTATTTACTGGCCCGCTTTGTGATGAGCAGTATAATCTTGGACTTGATAACAAATGTATTTGAAGACTTTCTTAATAAAAAATGATAGCATTGTGATGGATGGAGGAGTGGCTGGAAGGAGGGGTGGTGAGTGGAGCAGCTGGTTATATCTCCTTCCTCTTCATGTGCCCACCTTGCCCTTCGGGGTTAAAGCCCATATGAGCCAAAATATGGTATCGAATCACACAAAAAACCCACAGTCAAGCACACATTACTAGTCACAGCTCAGATGATGGTGATGTTCTTCCCAGAGGGTTCAAACAGCACCAATGCGGCAGTGCTGGGGGACTCAGCAAAGCATCCGGCACCCAGGAACGTTTGGATGCTCAGCCTTTGTTAGTCTAAAAAAAAGAAAAAGAAAGCACATCAAAGACCCCATCTAATCAGTTTCAATTTGCCTTGCAAATGTCCACTGGAGAACAATAGTGCTCAAGGTGTGTTCAATTACACATTTAACTTCCACAAAGTATGCTGGAAGCTTCCTTTTCCCCATAACCCCTTGAATCTCAATGGTGAGTTCTGAGATATATTTGCAAGAAGGAAAAACTTGCCAAAATGTAGAACATGTTGATGACTCTAGAACAATGCTTTTCAAGGCTGTGAACTACTAGTGGTTACAAATTCAATTTAACGAATTATGTTGTTGTTTTCTAGTCACTTAGTCTTGTCCAACTCTTTTGAGACCCCATGAACTGTAGCCCACCAGGCTCCTCCGTCCATGACATTTCCCAGGCAAGAATACTGGAGTGGGTAGCCATTCCCTTCTCCGGGGGATCTTCCTGACCCAGGGATCAAACCTATGTCTCCTGCATTGCAGGTGGATTCTTTACTGCTGAGCCACCAGGGAACAGTATTTTAAAGGGAGAGAGAGAACAAGAGAGAAGAGAATCAAAATGCATTTCATATAAGCTTTGCCTTCCAAAATTTTTGCTTCAACTACAGAAGCATGAGAGCTAGATGATGATGGAATATGTATTTCTTACTCTGCTTTGCCCTTAAAATGTCCTCCTAATGTGGATCTAGAAATAAGCATGGTTTTGCCAAAGTTCCTTCCCCACAATTTACTCATGTAACTTCCCACAGTCAGATCACACTTATTCATTATTAAATATTATTTCCAAAGACACTGTACAATTTGAATAAGTTAAGGGCACAGCTAGAGCACAATGCTGGATTTCTTTGAGATCATGGTCACCTGTTCTGATGTGGACATCTGGAGTGAGTTACTGTCTCTGTCAGATGTAATTGAGAGGAACAAGAAAATTTAGTGCCATACAGAGTGAGAAAGTAGAGTTTAAAGTATTTGGCATTTATTCAACTAACACTAGGCAACCCATCCTCATTACAACAGTGCAAGAAACCATATGTCCACACAGTGGCCTCAAACCCACCCTGGAGAGAAATAGCTAAGCTCAGAAGGTGCGACGCAGCGTGTGTCCTTCGTCAGCCTTTGTGTGTCAGGTCACCAGGGGCTTTTCTGACCCCTGGAACTTTCTGCCATCCTCTCTGGCTTCCTGCGGCCCATCCTTGGCAGGATCCTCTCGTTCGGTGGGCCTGGGAGAGTCTCCTTGGACGTGTCGGCTCTTCTCACTCACTGTTCATCTCGACTAAGACTTGCTGCTTCTTCCAGGAGTGACCCCACAAGGCTGCAGTGACCCAGCTTCTGGGCAGGAAGCCTGGGAGCACAATGGCTCTGGTGTGCGCAGAAGAAAAGAGCCCAATCGTGCAGGCTGCCCTCCCACCGCAGAGGACTGAGGAGGTGGTCTGGGCACAGTGGCCTGGAGACTACGTGCCGCCTCACTGCTGGAAGTCCACTCCCCACTGTGTCACCAGCGGCTCTTGAGTCGCCATGGAATCCTGTCTGCCTTAGAGTCTCATTTCCAGACTTTATTGTTTTGCTGAAGGAAGTGGGCTGAAGAGCGTCCCTTACAAATGCATCTACCAGGAACCTACCCGTGTGACCTTGCTCGAAAACAGGGTCCTTGCAGGTGTGACTGGCTAAGGTGAGGTCATCTAGAATCAGGGAGGGCCCAGATCTGGGATGACTGGAGCCCCTGTAAGGAGAGGGTGGTCTGCACATGCAGGAATGATGCCTCAGGAAGATGGAGGCTGAGACTGGGTTGGTGCATCTAGAAGACGCAGGACGCCTGGGTGGCTTGCAGCCACGCGCTAAGGCCACGCAAGGACAGGGCTCCTCTAGAGTCACCGGAGACGGTGTGGCCCTGCCCATACTTCGTTTTCAGATGTTGAATCCTGGGAAGGGAGGCGGATTCTCTACTAGGATTTAGAGAATAGATCCTCTTGCTTAAAGGCATCCTGCTGGCTGTCATTCGCTAAGGATGTCCCAGGACACTGACACCATCGATGACCACCTCCAGATCCAGCCAGGGTCAGTGAAGCACAGTAATGGGTGTGAAGCTAGCACTTGCACAAAAGAAGCCCGGAGGCACAGCTCCTGTGCATCAGACCATTCAGTGAGGGGCACATGGTGTCCTCTGTGCGCCTTTGGGCAGGAGGGCCTGATGGAAGTAAAAAGGGGCCAGCCATGGGGGCACCAACTGCTCCCCTCACTCCACCTACAGGGTTCAGAGGTAATGAAGCTTCTCCCGAGAGGATGATCCTGCTGACTCGCTGTCTTGGGTCTGGGAACTGCATTTTCTCTGTGTGTGTGTGTGTGTGTGTGTCCAGTGTGCCTTTGCCTTCTCAGGTGCTCACAGGAGGCCAGTTACTATTTTTGAAGAAATGAATTACATGAAGAAAACAACTAAGTAGGCGGGACTAAGGGTGGAGGTGGTAGTTAGACCAGACCTGGCCGTGGATCCCTAGAGCAGCAGTTCTGTGTGCTGTCTTTTGGGGAGCCCCAAGTCCCCAACAGTCCCTCCACTGTCATCCCCACTCACCGTGATGGATACACTTCACAGAGACTTCCTGACGCCTGAAGCACTTTCAAGATGAGGTGGAAGGGATCAGAGTGGTGAGGAGCAGGTGCTCACTTGGATGTCTGAGCTCCTGCAATCCCTACTTCTCAGCAGGCCAAGCAGGACCAAGCCCAGGTGTCCTGCCCCTGAGGGAAGTCCTGGCTCTCTCCAGCTAGCCCGCGCACACTGCATGCATGAGAAGAGGCAGTGAGAGGATGCTGTGGACAGCCAAGGACAGACAGAGCTGACGGGCATGAGCCTGCCGGGCTTCTGGGTCTCCAGGGCTTCTTAAGCCACCAGGGCGGGCATTGGCACCTGCACTTACCTGGCACACAAGTGATAAGAAGAGAGGCCCGTGGCTAAAGGAGGCTGTGAGCCTGTGGAGAACATCCGCATCATGGCTCCAGGAGAACAGCCCCGTCGTCCCAGCTCATCCTGTTGATGGACAGGAAGCCTGGACATCCTTGAGTCAAGCGTCTATCCCCAGGTCCCCCAGCATCGTCGTGGCTGCTTGGAGCGGCAGGGGCCCCAGGCAGGGTCTGCTCCATGAGGCCACCAGGTGGGTCTAAGGCTCTCGAAAACGTGGGGTCAGAACGGGGTCGCTCCTCAGCCCGCTCGCTGCCCAGGGAGTCAGTCGCGCTTCCTGAGCCAGCAGAAGCACACGCACACACACCCCTGTGTACAGCCGTGCACACCCCGCACATGCTGCACAGAGTCTCGTGTGCCCACGTCCGTGTGTGGAGACCTGCCACGGATCACACACACTCTGCACAATGCTCCTGTGCCCACACCCAGCTCCGCACTGACCGGGAGGAGACGTCAGCCGCCCCAATCCGCACGGCACACTCACTCACGTACACACATGCCCGTGCAGTAGACCCTCGTCTCGTATGCGGGCACACACCCACCACAGGCACACGTGCAGACCTACAGATCTGCACACGCAGCCCTCTATGGACGGCCGGAGCACAGATCCAGAAACAGGCGGTACAGACAACCAGAGATGCGTGCACGCCCACACAGGCACGCGCGCGGGCGGGTCCAAGCTGCAGGAGATTTCATTAGTTCATGTATCGTTCACCTCTCCCCACAGGTGGCCCTGCCTGGAAGACGGTCGGCGGAGAAGGCAGCCTCTGGGCCTTGTGGGCACAGGCAGCCCGAGCTCACTATTGATTTCTGCTTTTCACTCCGCATCAGGACCAGCTCATCAGAGAGGGAGCCTATGCGGTCTACAGGCAGTCCTGCACGCGGGAAGCCGGGGGCCCGCGGTTTGGAGAGAGAGCAGAGGCTGCTCAAACGAGGGGCTGCAGACACCCCTCCAGCCAGAATCCAGCCCTGCTGGGTGGGGGAGGAGAAGGGGGACGTGCACGGCCAGGGAGGGGATGCCGCTGGACGTGCACCCGGCATCTGAGGCAGCATCCTGCCGCGGTGGCCCCAGGCTCGTTTCCAGACTCCTGCTGTCTGGTTTGAATCCGGATCCATTTTCCCACTCGGGGTGGCCCTGTGTCCTTCCTCTGACTGCTCCCCGCCCCTCCGCAACGGGGACAGCACCAGGGCTGCAGAGAGTGAGGGAGCCGGTGCCTGCACAGGGGGCGAGGCCAGGGAGAGACAGGGGGTCAGCTGAGCCTGTCTGCAGCGGGCCTGACCCTTCCGAACCTCCTCCTGCCCGCCAGTCCCACTTCAAATCTTCACTGTTGCTCACAGTTCCAAGTGGAATTTTTAAAAGTGAAAATCAATGCACTCTAACAGAAAGCACAAATGTTCAATTATGAGATAAATGGAGCATTAAAGAACACATTATGCAACACGATTGGTTAATTGTGCAGGCGTTAAATATCTAGAACCGCCTTCAGTGGACCTGCAGCTCCGCACTGACCGGGAGGAGACGTCAGCCGCCCCAATCCGCACGGCACACTCACTCACGTACACACATGCCCGTGCAGTAGACCCTCGTCTCGTATGCGGGCACACACCCACCACAGGCACACGTGCAGACCTACAGATCTGCACACGCAGCCCTCTATGGACGGCCGGAGCACAGATCCAGAAACAGGCGGTACAGACAACCAGAGATGCGTGCACGCCCACACAGGCACGCGCGCGGGCGGGTCCAAGCTGCAGGAGATTTCATTAGTTCATGTATCGTTCACCTCTCCCCACAGGTGGCCCTGCCTGGAAGACGGTCGGCGGAGAAGGCAGCCTCTGGGCCTTGTGGGCACAGGCAGCCCGAGCTCACTATTGATTTCTGCTTTTCACTCCGCATCAGGACCAGCTCATCAGAGAGGGAGCCTATGCGGTCTACAGGCAGTCCTGCACGCGGGAAGCCGGGGGCCCGCGGTTTGGAGAGAGAGCAGAGGCTGCTCAAACGAGGGGCTGCAGACACCCCTCCAGCCAGAATCCAGCCCTGCTGGGTGGGGGAGGAGAAGGGGGACGTGCACGGCCAGGGAGGGGATGCCGCTGGACGTGCACCCGGCATCTGAGGCAGCATCCTGCCGCGGTGGCCCCAGGCTCGTTTCCAGACTCCTGCTGTCTGGTTTGAATCCGGATCCATTTTCCCACTCGGGGTGGCCCTGTGTCCTTCCTCTGACTGCTCCCCGCCCCTCCGCAACGGGGACAGCACCAGGGCTGCAGAGAGTGAGGGAGCCGGTGCCTGCACAGGGGGCGAGGCCAGGGAGAGACAGGGGGTCAGCTGAGCCTGTCTGCAGCGGGCCTGACCCTTCCGAACCTCCTCCTGCCCGCCAGTCCCACTTCAAATCTTCACTGTTGCTCACAGTTCCAAGTGGAATTTTTAAAAGTGAAAATCAATGCACTCTAACAGAAAGCACAAATGTTCAATTATGAGATAAATGGAGCATTAAAGAACACATTATGCAACACGATTGGTTAATTGTGCAGGCGTTAAATATCTAGAACCGCCTTCAGTGGACCTTCAGCTTTGCAATGCGCATGGCAGTCGCAGATGGAAAGAAAGCGAAGGCAACTCCAGGAATCTGGAAGAAATGCTCCCATCCCGTCTGTGGGGAAGGGAAATGAATCCCCACGCTCCCCTATGAGGCACCCTGGCACCGTGCTGGGGTCCCTTTGTCCTGGTATCTGCTGCTTCATCACAGGCAGGACCAGGCCGCCCCGTCAGTGACGGTGGGGTGTTCCTCCCCCAGCCCCACGGAGGGCACACGCATGTGGAGCAGGTGTGAAGTGGGGGCTCAGAGGCACGAGGTCCTGGAGGAAAGGCCTGTTGGGGCCAAAACCCCATTTCACTCAGCCTAGTACCCTCAACCCCTGGCAGCCATGCCCCACAGGAGGCCACACTCCTCCGGCTTCAGTTAGAAACCTCCAAAAATCTTGTAACATTGAATTAGCACCTGCCATATCTGAGACCAGTTCACACAAAATTTGAGGAACGGAGGCCACGGCTCACATGTCTTAGCCACTCCAGCCCGCTGGATCGGGTGCCCACGAGAGCACGAGCCCCTTTGCACCTTCCCAGGCCCCTCCCATCCTGAAAGAGGCTTCCTGTTCTTGAGCTGCCCAAGGGATGTTGCACAGTGAGTCCAAGAGCACTGGGACCAGAAGTTGGCCACCTGTTGGTCATGTAGCTGTTGCAGGACCACATCCCTGGGCTCATCGGTGTATGTTCATAGCATCCTCTCTCCTCACAGGCCCCTGGACCCGGCAGTGCGGCTCACTCACACAGGGTCTCTCCTTTGCGGGAAGCAATAGAACCCAGAGGTTGATTGCCTGCATCTGGGAGCCAGCCTCCATGGGTTCACTCCCCAGCAACCTGGTTTTACCAGCCCAGTGACCTCTCCAAGCACCCATTCCAGCGACGCTGATGGAGGTCACTGGGGGGAGTCAACAAGGTCAAATGTGGGCTCTCCACTCACAAAGGGAATGAGATGCCCTCCACAGAGTTCCCTGTTATTATTCCCAGAAAGTTCATCTCCCCTGGCCTGGAGCTCCAGTGGAAACCTGAAAGCTGGGCCCCACCCTGAGGGCCCTGAGAGCCGTGTCTGGAATCCTGTCACCTCGTTGTAGGGACAAGACCCTGGAGAGCACGAGTCAGACCCCAGGGCCTCACCTCTCCTGGGATAAAGCAGAGATCCCACTGCTGTTGAACTGACCCCTGTCCAGTTTCCTTCCCGGGGGGTCCCTTGCCCACCTACCCTCACTGCAGGGCCGCCTGGGGCCTTCAGGTCTGGACTCCTGCCTTTTGGGAGCACCAGTGGGGGTGCAGAGCAGCATTTCTGGGGATGCAGCTGACACGTGCGGAGCCCACAAGAGCCCCACTGGGGGTCTAGAGACTTCCTGGAAAGAAACTAACGGCTGGGTTTCATCAACAAGGTAGATGCTCATTTGAAAGCAATGATTCCCACTTCACACCTTACTGTAATTTTCCAATTAATTGTGATTTAAATATGTTAATGAGGCTAACTAGGTTGCGCATCCACTTAAAGACTTTCTGAATAATGAAGCAAGAACTCCTGATGCACACACACAGGAGGAAACTTCCTATTGAACTCAGCAGGATGGAGACAGGCTTGAAGTCCAGAGATGGGACCAGCTCGGCTGCAGAGCCTGACCCAGACGTGGAGTACAGCCAGGCATGGGGGTCCTGCAGCCCCCAGGGGACATGCCTTAGGAGCTCGGCTGGACACTCCTTTGGATTCTTTGAGGCAGAGAGTGCTGGCAGTTCTCTGCATTTGAAGGGCTCTGGGAAGACCTCTGATTCCAAAATATCACCTTGAGTAGCCTGCTGTGGCTGTCCAATCTTCTCCCATTCCTGTCTCATCTCTTCTTAATTTTCCCTCTAGACCTCCTGACCCCAGACACACAGCACCCAGCCGGCACCCTGGGGGCATGCTGGAGGGTGCCCTCGGCTCCCTGGGTGACCCAGGATGGGCAAGGAAGCAGGAGAGCGTGAGAGCACAGCTAACCCACACTGCCCCAGCTGCCTCGGGCTGAATTCATTATCTTCCCTCTCCAGGCAAGATGAGCCCAAGGGGCCTGGGACAGAGACAGCGGGAGCTCCAGGTGGGAAAAATTCCCCCTCTCCCAGCCCAGGACATCCTCCGTAAGAGTTGCCCATTCCAGGGACCATGTCTGAGAGACTGAGTCTGAACCATGGCTCTGCCCCTCCCTGGATTCCCTCTAGCTGAGCATCCTCCTCCAAATCTCTCCTGCCCCCTACCTACTCCCCAGGGCTGAGCTAGGGGTTGTTAGAAAGATTAAATAGGATCAAGGATGGAACATGAGTGGTAAAGCCCTGTGTGCCAGGAGGTAGAATGCGCTGATCCAAAGCTAGGAGGAAGGAGCGGGTGGATCTCTCAGCAGGTACCATCCCCAAGCTTCATGGCTGACAGAAAGCCTGTGCCCAGCGAGGAGGTCGGTGGGAAGCTTTGGTATCAGGGCCACCAAAACCCTTGAGTGACAGCCATAGGACAAGATGCCCTTCGCACCTTGACACTCCTGTCCAGGAAAGCTCTGAGTGCAATAGAAGGCTGGGGTGTGATGCATGTGTGCTCAGTTTGTCTGATTCTTGGCAACACACTCAACGGTCCACAAGGCGCCTCTGTCCATGGGATTTTCTAGACAAGAATACTGCAGTGGGTTGCCATTTCCTTCTCCAGGGGTTCTTCCTGACCCAGAGGGTTGAATCCACATCTCTTGAGTCTCCTGCATTGGCGGACAGATTCTTTACCCTGGGAAGCCCCCAGTAGAAAGTTGTTCTCCCTGCAAATGTGCTTTTTATTTTGTTCATTCATTCAACGGAAATGTCTGGGGCATCTGCAACATGCCTGAACATGTTCTAAGCGATGGGAACACATAATGGATAAACAGGCACAGTCTTGCCCCCAAGGAGCTTGGACTGAATTATGTTCTCCTCCAGCCCTCAGCCCTGTAATTCATATATTGAAGCAACAACCCCACTTGCTTTTTCTGCAGCTGGGCCCTTTAAGGAAGTAAATAGGGTTGCATGAGGTCATATGGGTGGAGCCTTGGCCTTATAGACATGGTGCCTTTATTAAAAAAAAAAAAAGAAAAGAAAGGAAGCAAGGCAGGAACCTCTCTCCACCACGTGAAGATCCAGACAGGAGCCAAGAGAACTCTTCACTGGAAACCAGATCTTGCTGCATCCTTGATCTTGGACTTTCCACCCCCAGAACTGTGAGAAAATTAATTTCTGTTGTTTAAACCATCCAGCATAGGGTATTTCCTATTGGCTCTCCTGAGCAAACCATGACAGAGAAAGGCAGAAAGACAAAAATTAAATACACAAGCATATAACATGTCAGGTCATGTAAAGGGCTGTGGAAAAAATAAATTTCAGTAAAGGAGATGGGAGACCCAGTTCACCCTGAAATGATACACAGAAAAGACAAGCCAGCAGGGTGACTTGCACTGAGATGGAGCTTGCCAGGGCCTGGACTCCAGAAGCTGACCATCCGATGATGATCCTTTCGTGGGATCAGGCACGAGAGCTTCATTGGTCTGGACTTTATCTTCGGTTTCCACCTGGAGAGTTTCTTCAGACTCAGCAGTGACTGTTGGTTTACGAAGGCATTTATGATAAATGTGCAGGTTAATGGGGTAAATCGGACATTTATGATACAAGTGTGCTCAGTTTGTCTGATTCTTGGCAACACACTCAACGGTCCACAAGGCGCCTCTGTCCATGGGATTTTCTAGACAAGAATACTGCAGTGGGTTGCCATTTCCTTCTCCAGGGGTTCTTCCTGACCCAGAGGGTTGAATCCACATCTCTTGAGTCTCCTGCATTGGCGGACAGATTCTTTACCCTGGGAAGCCCCCAGTAGAAAGTTGTTCTCCCTGCAAATGTGCTTTTTATTTTGTTCATTCATTCAACGGAAATGTCTGGGGCATCTGCAACATGCCTGAACATGTTCTAAGCGATGGGAACACATAATGGATAAACAGGCACAGTCTTGCCCCCAAGGAGCTTGGACTGAATTATGTTCTCCTCCAGCCCTCAGCCCTGTAATTCATATATTGAAGCAACAACCCCACTTGCTTTTTCTGCAGCTGGGCCCTTTAAGGAAGTAAATAGGGTTGCATGAGGTCATATGGGTGGAGCCTTGGCCTTATAGACATGGTGCCTTTATTAAAAAAAAAAAAAGAAAAGAAAGGAAGCAAGGCAGGAACCTCTCTCCACCACGTGAAGATCCAGACAGGAGCCAAGAGAACTCTTCACTGGAAACCAGATCTTGCTGCATCCTTGATCTTGGACTTTCCACCCCCAGAACTGTGAGAAAATTAATTTCTGTTGTTTAAACCATCCAGCATAGGGTATTTCCTATTGGCTCTCCTGAGCAAACCATGACAGAGAAAGGCAGAAAGACAAAAATTAAATACACAAGCATATAACATGTCAGGTCATGTAAAGGGCTGTGGAAAAAATAAATTTCAGTAAAGGAGATGGGAGACCCAGTTCACCCTGAAATGATACACAGAAAAGACAAGCCAGCAGGGTGACTTGCACTGAGATGGAGCTTGCCAGGGCCTGGACTCCAGAAGCTGACCATCCGATGATGATCCTTTCGTGGGATCAGGCACGAGAGCTTCATTGGTCTGGACTTTATCTTCGGTTTCCACCTGGAGAGTTTCTTCAGACTCAGCAGTGACTGTTGGTTTACGAAGGCATTTATGATAAATGTGCAGGTTAATGGGGTAAATCGACTGACATAGTACTGGGCCATCTTTTCAGGCCCTAGTTAAGCCAAGGATGCAGGGGACAGTTCCGTTTGTCAGTACAGGAAGAGCTTAGATTTGATACACAAGAGGCAGGGCAGGCAGAGTACAGAGGCACTGCAGTGCCTCCCCATCATAGGCCCAGGTTTTCTGGAAGGAAAGACTCCCAGAGCTGGGTCCAAACCGTCATCAGGAAGAAGCTTCGTCTTTTTGAAACTCCTCTGGGACCAGCTTCCCTGGCCGGAAACCTGTAGAGATGACGAGACCACTGTGAATTCAGGAACCATCCATCCTTGAACTTCAGATCCAATCCCGACTTATTCTATTCACGCCAGCACTCCTGCTACCAGCTTCGCTTCTTGCAGCAAAGGAAGAGGAACGTGCCTCCCAAACAGACAGCGGCCTGCTCAGGGCTCCTCCATCACTGACCTCCGGCCCATGGAGGGATTCTAGACTGGCGCTTCGGTGGTGACCCCACCGCCCTCCTGAGGCTGTTTGTCTGCTGAGCTAGGCTCTTAACCTCCCAACTCCCTCACCTCCAGGCCTCTGTTGTCCTTGCTAGAAGGCGACCAGGGTATCTCCGCCCCTTAAGCATAAGTCCTTGCCCACTCCCCGCAGCCTCTCCTGCGACGATAAGCAGAGCTTGGCACAAAACTGATTCATTGGTCACCTCACTGTGTTATCGGTTACTGAACCAAGTCCCTCTCTGTTTCAACCCCTCTCTCACTTGATCCATTCAGCTGCGGAAGAGGTATTATACACCAAACATCATTCATTTCAGTCGACAGCTTGAGCCATCTTGATCCAAAATGGCACCTGATGAACCTTTCCCTGGTGCATGGGTTAGTGTGATGCAGCCAGCCAACCCCACGGCGAGAGATGGGTTAATGCAGACACATCTCTCCCAAGTTCCAGCTAATTTAACGTTGCTGGAAGACAAAACCAAAGCCACAAGAGAGACAGGAACCAGTGGCTTCTCCTGACATTACAGGCAGTGCCTGTCTTAGTGCAATTTAAAGGCCTACTTTGCCAGGGAGTGTTGATCTTTCTCACCCAAGCACCTGACTTCCATGCTTGAATTCCTTCGGGCCTAGCCCTGTCCGTCTCCTGGTGTCACACAGGTTTCCTCCACTTCCATGTCTTGTGTGGAGTGTGATGTCTAGAGTGTGTGGAAGAATTCATCAGATGCCTGGACTTCTTTTGGTTTTTCAAAATGTCTGTCTCACCCAGAGTCTGCCAGCCCCTTTGCCACTTTCTTTGCCCCTCCCCATGGACCTCCTGCACTCCGGTCTGCAGCCTGGACTCTGGGTGTCACTCGCCACTCATGTGTCCCTCTTTGCTTCCCACAAGGGCAGGACTCTCTCTAGCTTGTGATATGGCACCACCCCCATAGAATGCACTAGTATTTCTCAAATTGGTGAATATATGTTCAAATTAAAGCCATTAATTCCACACACAGAGGCCAAGAGCACCCACGTAATCATCTGTCTGAAGGCCTTTGCTTCGATATTTTCTGAGAGGGAAACCTGAAGAGTCTTGGAGGTAGACAACAGTCACGAACAGGGCAAGACTTGCTAAACAGGCCACAACTTTACAAAAACAACTACTTCTGGTGTTACCGTTTTTCCTTTTTCTCCACAGAACAAAAGTCGTGTGGTGCGAGGTCCCATGGTCTCCTCTATAAACATGTTTGGATGTTTCTCACTTAGGTCAACATTGACAGTCATTGGAAGTGGCACATGAAACACAAAAAGCACGAGGCATTAACAGATCCGGCCACCAAGGGCCCGGCACCCTTTACAGAAAAGCCCTTGAATAAACATAGCAGGCCTAAATTGTGTAAATGTCAGGGCTTTTGAAGTCGCTCGCCGCCGTGCCCTTGGCGGGCCGTCCCCAGCATCCTGCCTCTGCGTCTGCAGGGGACACGGGCGAGCCTCCTAGCACTCAGGCTGCCCCCCTCCACCCAGAGGCAGGAGGGAGCCGGCGGTGACCCCACGCTGCCCTCGTGTGAACGACACCTGCTAAAAGGCTGCCCTCACACACTTGTTGGCTCTGAGTCCCACCAGCGGTCACATCAGCTGTGTCCGGTGCACATCGTGGGTGTTTTTCCCCAGGAAGCTGCTCTGACACGCTGCATCCCCTGTGGGTATGTGTGCCTCACAGCCCATTGGCCTTCCCATTGCTCCAGAACTCTTCTGTAAGTCTCCCAGGATGCCTTCCCAGCGCACCTGTGGGAGGTTGAACAGCTGAAGTCCCTGGGTGTGGGTGGGGACACTGGGGCAAAGAGCAGTGGCCAGATTGACCAGTGGCCAGGGTTCTTTGGTATGCCTCCAGAGACAGAGACGGCACCAGCCCACACCTCAGTTTATGGGGCCAGACCCCCATCAATGAAGGACCCACGCCCCTGGGACCGCTCACGAAACCCTCAAGTCTTGATGGAACATCATTTCTCAAAGACCCAGCTCTTGGCTGAGAGATGCAGGCTCGCAGAGCTCTGGGGCTCCTGACTTGAGCTCCCCTGGTCTCCTGCCAGCTGGGGGAGCGGCGGGCTTGCCGGGCACAGCTCTGGGAGGATGGACACGCTGAGTGAGGTCTGGCCCAGTGAGATAAGTGAATGGCCATTTTCAGGATGAAGAGCTTCTAGCTTTCGTTTTGCAATTATCATCCTAAAGCCAAGAGTGACTTGAATGTTAGAAGCCTGGCACCTTCACTGGGAAAATCACCAGAGAGAACAAAATGCACCTGTAAAGTTCAAATCACGTCATCTGAACCTATACAATGCTGGGGGCCCAAGAGTCAGGTGACTTCTGGGTGCTGAGGACCATGTTCAATGTTCTGGGTTGGGGTGGAGGCAGTGGACACATCCTCCCCATAGTCTCTCTCCTCATTACCATTCCTGGTTCATTGGCACCTCCCATTCTCCCTCTTGTCTGCCTCCCACTGGAAGCTTGACGCGGAATTTTCCAGACCCCAGTCAGAAGGGAGGGGCTGGAAAGGGTTCAACGAGGGTGGAAGGACCACCATAAAACTGGGTGTCGCCTGAATTTATCAGGCCACAGAAGGTGGGTGGAGTCACTCCCCCAGGACACTTAGTGCTGTCAGAGTCTGTACTAGGGTGGCCAGTGTACCCCAAAGTTCATTTCAATGTGACTTTATTTGGAGATAGGGCCTTGGCAGATGCAATCAAGTTCAGATTATGTCACAGGGGTTATGGCAGATCCTAAATCCAACGGCCAGTGTCCTTATAAGAAGAAGGGCTATTAAACACAGAGACATGCATGGAAGAGCCTACAGTCTGGGGTCAGACACAGGGAGTGGAGTGATGCGCCTGCAATGTGAGGACACCAGGGAACATCTGCGGCCAGCAGGAGCTGGACAGGCAAGGAAGGATCATTCCCTCAGCCTTCGAAGAGACCTCAGCCCTCCCAACACTTTAGCTTCAGATGTCCAGCCTCTAGAATCATCACAGAATACATTTCTACTGTTTTTAGTCCCACAGTTCATATTTTGTTTTGGCAGCTTCAGGAAAGTCATATGGGGTGCTGGGCACTCCGCCTCCTCCAGTACTGGGAATAGGAACGCTGCCCAGGAAGAGACAGGAGGGCTGCGTGTGTGTGTGTGAGCAGACAGCCCATGGGACCACACAGAGAACCCAGTGACCGGGAGCCGGGTGCCCATCTCTTCCCTCCACACGGATGCCCCGCTCCCGTCCTGATCCGAGGGGCCGGCAGGCAAGGCCACAGAGACAGACATGGTCCTCTGGAGCAGCTCTGCCCACTCACACCAGGCACCCGGCTCACCACCTGCGCTCCAGGTGGACCCGTGGAGACTTCCTAGCCGCTTGCCTACGTCATCTGAACCTATACAATGCTGGGGGCCCAAGAGTCAGGTGACTTCTGGGTGCTGAGGACCATGTTCAATGTTCTGGGTTGGGGTGGAGGCAGTGGACACATCCTCCCCATAGTCTCTCTCCTCATTACCATTCCTGGTTCATTGGCACCTCCCATTCTCCCTCTTGTCTGCCTCCCACTGGAAGCTTGACGCGGAATTTTCCAGACCCCAGTCAGAAGGGAGGGGCTGGAAAGGGTTCAACGAGGGTGGAAGGACCACCATAAAACTGGGTGTCGCCTGAATTTATCAGGCCACAGAAGGTGGGTGGAGTCACTCCCCCAGGACACTTAGTGCTGTCAGAGTCTGTACTAGGGTGGCCAGTGTACCCCAAAGTTCATTTCAATGTGACTTTATTTGGAGATAGGGCCTTGGCAGATGCAATCAAGTTCAGATTATGTCACAGGGGTTATGGCAGATCCTAAATCCAACGGCCAGTGTCCTTATAAGAAGAAGGGCTATTAAACACAGAGACATGCATGGAAGAGCCTACAGTCTGGGGTCAGACACAGGGAGTGGAGTGATGCGCCTGCAATGTGAGGACACCAGGGAACATCTGCGGCCAGCAGGAGCTGGACAGGCAAGGAAGGATCATTCCCTCAGCCTTCGAAGAGACCTCAGCCCTCCCAACACTTTAGCTTCAGATGTCCAGCCTCTAGAATCATCACAGAATACATTTCTACTGTTTTTAGTCCCACAGTTCATATTTTGTTTTGGCAGCTTCAGGAAAGTCATATGGGGTGCTGGGCACTCCGCCTCCTCCAGTACTGGGAATAGGAACGCTGCCCAGGAAGAGACAGGAGGGCTGCGTGTGTGTGTGTGAGCAGACAGCCCATGGGACCACACAGAGAACCCAGTGACCGGGAGCCGGGTGCCCATCTCTTCCCTCCACACGGATGCCCCGCTCCCGTCCTGATCCGAGGGGCCGGCAGGCAAGGCCACAGAGACAGACATGGTCCTCTGGAGCAGCTCTGCCCACTCACACCAGGCACCCGGCTCACCACCTGCGCTCCAGGTGGACCCGTGGAGACTTCCTAGCCGCTTGCCGCAGGAACAGCAGGGATCCAGGGATGTGATCCAGGGTTCAGGGCCGGATGCCGCTTACACTTACCTTGCAGAGGTGGCCTAGGCTGCCCTGGAACACAGCCTGAATTAGCATAATGGTCTCTGTAAGGAAGGGGAGTAGGCAGGCCGCTGTCTTCCTGTGAAGACTGCCCGCCTTGTCGCTGTCAGGGGGCCTGTGCCGTCCATCCTCAGGAGCTGGCGACTACTCTAAAGGGTCCAGGACCTCTGGACACTGAAAGAGAGATGGACCTCAGGAGGTGGACCCCTTTCAGAGTGACTCCTGGGAGGTCATAGCTTGGGTTGTCAAATTTTCTCATCACATGCCTGGAGGCTGGCAGGGGTCTGAGGCTGTCCTCGGGTGCTGCCTCACCTGGAAGCTGCCAGAAGGGCCACGTCTCAGGAAGCTGTCTAGACTGGTCACAAGGCTGCCTTGTTGGCCCCCAAAGGGACCTTAATCTCGCTAAATTGCCCAGCCTGAGAACCAGTTCATTGGAAAAAAAAAAAACTCTGAGGCTGGGGAAGATGGAAGGCAGAAGGAAAAGGGGGGAGCAGAGGATGAGATGGTTGGCTGACATCACCGACTCAACACACATGATTCTGAGCAAACTCTGGGAGACAGTGGAGGACAGCGAAGCCTGGTGTGCTGCAGTCCACGGGGTCTCAGAGCACAGGACAGCTTAGCACCTGAACAACAGCAAGGGCAGACCTCCGGATGCGGTTTCCGTGTGCCAGGGGAGGAGGAGATCTGTCCCCAGGGAGCGGGGGCTCCTTCCTCTGTTCCCTGAGTCGCTGGCATCATGTTTGCACCACGGGTGATTTAATAAGAGCAGTGGAAAGCGCCTTCCACCTGGCAGCTCTTCTGCTCTCTCTCAAATCCAGGCCAAATGTGACTCCCTGGTGTGCTCTTCCGGTGGGGACACAGCCCAGAAAGCAGTCACTTCCCTTTGGGGCCACAGACTCATTCCAGAGACTCATTCCAGAGGCACATTCATACGTTAAAGCCCTAACCTTCAACCTGTGGCATTTGGAGGCGTGGCCTTTGGGAGCTGACTAGGGCTAGATGAGGCCATGAGGATGGGGCCTCAGTCTGATAGAGTCGGTGCCCTTGTGAGAGGCACCGGCTCTCATTCAAATCTTTCTCTCCCCTCGCCCACATGAGGACAGGGACAGTGTGGTCACTACAAGCCAAGAGAAGGGGCCTCTGAGTGACACCTGTTTTGCCACACCCTGACCTTGTATGTTCAGCTCCCAGAACAGTGAGACACACAAGTCTGCTGGTGAAGCCCTCTGGTCCATGGTCATGGGTTGTAAACTAGTGTTCAAGCCAAGGCCAGGCTGCTGCCTGGACACCTGCCATCAGCAACTCAATCCATGGCATCTCCCTCCCTGTCCCTTAGCCGGTCGGCCTGGTCATGAGGGCTATGTGAGCAGGGTCTGACCCCAGGCTCTTTAGCACTTGTGGCTTATGGAGTGGATCAGCTCTCGCCAGGCACAGGCCGGCACCCTCTCCTCCCTGGGTCCCCAGCAGGCTGCCTTGTTGGCCCCAAAGGGACCTTAATCTCGCTAAATTGCCCAGCCTGAGAACCAGTTGGAAAAAACTCTGAGGCTGGGGAGGATGGACGGCAGAAGGAATAGGGGGGAGCAGAGGATGAGATGGTTGGCTGACATCACCGACTCAACACACATGATTCTGAGCAAACTCTGGGAGACAGTGGAGGACAGCGAAGCCTGGTGTGCTGCAGTCCACGGGGTCTCAGAGCACAGGACAGCTTAGCACCTGAACAACAGCAAGGGCAGACCTCCGGATGCGGTTTCCGTGTGCCAGGGGAGGAGGAGATCTGTCCCCAGGGAGCGGGGGCTCCTTCCTCTGTTCCCTGAGTCGCTGGCATCATGTTTGCACCACGGGTGATTTAATAAGAGCAGTGGAAAGCGCCTTCCACCTGGCAGCTCTTCTGCTCTCTCTCAAATCCAGGCCAAATGTGACTCCCTGGTGTGCTCTTCCGGTGGGGACACAGCCCAGAAAGCAGTCACTTCCCTTTGGGGCCACAGACTCATTCCAGAGACTCATTCCAGAGGCACATTCATACGTTAAAGCCCTAACCTTCAACCTGTGGCATTTGGAGGCGTGGCCTTTGGGAGCTGACTAGGGCTAGATGAGGCCATGAGGATGGGGCCTCAGTCTGATAGAGTCGGTGCCCTTGTGAGAGGCACCGGCTCTCATTCAAATCTTTCTCTCCCCTCGCCCACATGAGGACAGGGACAGTGTGGTCACTACAAGCCAAGAGAAGGGGCCTCTGAGTGACACCTGTTTTGCCACACCCTGACCTTGTATGTTCAGCTCCCAGAACAGTGAGACACACAAGTCTGCTGGTGAAGCCCTCTGGTCCATGGTCATGGGTTGTAAACTAGTGTTCAAGCCAAGGCCAGGCTGCTGCCTGGACACCTGCCATCAGCAACTCAATCCATGGCATCTCCCTCCCTGTCCCTTAGCCGGTCGGCCTGGTCATGAGGGCTATGTGAGCAGGGTCTGACCCCAGGCTCTTTAGCACTTGTGGCTTATGGAGTGGATCAGCTCTCGCCAGGCACAGGCCGGCACCCTCTCCTCCCTGGGTCCCCAGCAGGCCCCACCATCCGGGAGATGGCTCCACAAGCCTCAACACAGCCTGCCAGGCAGACCTCCCCTAGCTGCATCCCTCTGGAGGTGAATCATTTGCCCCCAGAGAGGGCTGAGTGCACCCAGGCACACGGGCATGCGCCCTGCCCCTGGCACAGGCTGCTGCACTAGCTGTAGCTATGACAGCTGTCATCTGACATCCTCACCCAGACCAGCGTCGGGAGCCAGGCTGCGCGGGATGCTCCCGCTGTTGGCCTGCCACACCTGGACCCCCAGGCCCCGCCTCCAGTCAGACAGGTGTAAGACAGCCTGTGGCCAGCCCTCGGAGGTGCCAGGGACTCAGGGAGGCCTCCAAGGAGAGAACAGATGAAAAGAACAAAGGAGGTTAGGCCTTGGGTTGACAAGCTCATTGATAATGGTTTGGGAGGAACGGGCCTGTCTGGTGACAACAAATTGCTCCTAATGACTTCTACCACCTGCAGGTCCCAGTCAGAGAACAGGCTGTCAGGCTGGTCCAAGGGAGGCAACAAACTCAAAGCAGAAGAGCCCCCTGCCCGTCCCCTGCTGGTCCCCAGGGCTTGCCCTTGTGTGCCCTTTAAGAGGCCCAGCACTGGGCAAGTCACCACAGTTCTGGTAGCTATTGCCAGGTATCAAGTTGCAAACATCAGCTGGGCCTGGGCCTCTGGGGGTGTCTAATTAGGTCGTGCATCTGTGGGGCCAGTCGTATGTTTTAAAACTCCATTTTGGGTTGCAAAGACTTGGATACTGAAAGGTTCAATGTCCTCAGGGTCACATCAAAGGAGAGAAGAGCAGAGCCCAGATCTGAACTTGGACAGTCCAACTCAGATCTCCACGCCTTCTGTCACTGGTCATGGTGGCAGGGGTGGGGTGGGGTGGGGTCCTGGAATGTGTTTCCCTGTCCCCATTGATGAGTTCAGAAACTGGGTGAAGGGCAGCACAGAGGAATGGTAGACTCTACACCAAAAGTTGTCTTTAAGAAAAATGGTGAGCAAGTCAATTAGGACTTGCGGCTCACTCACTAAGTCATGTCCAACCTCTGTCTTCCACTATCTCCCCAAGTTTGCTAAAAGTCATATCCATTGAGTTGCTAATGCCTTCCAGCCATCTCATCCTCTGCTTCCACCTTCTCCTCCTGCCCTCCATCTTTCCCAGCACTGGGGTCTCTTCCAATGAGTTGGCTCTTCGCATGAGGTGGCCCAAGTATTGGAACTTCAGCTTCAGCATCAGTCCTTCCAATGAACAGTCAGGGTTGATTTCCTTTAAGATTGACTGGTGTGATCTCCATGCAGTCTAGGGGACTCTCAAGAGTCTTCTCCAGCACCACAATTTGAAGAATCAATTTTTGGCACTCAGCCTTCTTGATGGTCCAACTTTCACATCCATAAATGACCCCTGGAGAACCTATAGCTCTGACTACAGAGCTATGTTGGCCAAGTGATGTCTCTGCTTTTTAATATACTAAGTTTGTCATAGCTTTTCTTTTAAGAAGCAAGCAATCAGGACTTGAAGAGAGCCCAAAGGCAGAGCCAACTTTCCACGAGTCACTCTGACCTTCCTCATGCCATCTGGACAGTGTATCCAGGCCACTGTTTTGCTCCAAGGAATTCCTGCCCAGATTCTTCTCCTTGTTCCAGAAAAGAATGTTCAGAACAAAGTCATGTCCACATAAAAGATGCTCAGATCTCCCAGTGGGAAGTTCAAGTCAGCAGCTGCCATTGTCGAGTGAACAATGGCAATTAGACTTGTCTCCACAGTGAGCGAGAGGCCCTTGTTTGCAGACGGCATGGGGAGGCGCCGCTGGAGGATGCTCATCAGCAGCTGCCCCCCACTTGGAAGGCAGTGGACCCTTGTTAGCCGGCCATGCCAGCGAAGAGCCTGAACTCACTGGTGGCTTTACTTCCAGCTCAGACTGAATGGAACTGGTGGTGAGGAGTGGGACAAATAGGTGTTCACCTGACTGCTCAGGTTTACCTGTTTTAAAATAAGCAAATACACTGAGGACTTGAAATATAATTGCCACGGGTAACTATTTTGCATCATGTGAATTAAAACAAAAGTGGAACCCTCTTATTTCTAATTTGACTATAATGCCCTCACTCTCTGACTCACCTCCCATGTTGCCTACCTGGCAGATGCCCCATTCTACCCCTCTGTCTAGAGTGGCTGAATAAATACATTCATCGACCCCACCCATTTCCTGTGGCTGTTCTGGTTTCACACAGCCTAAAGACATCCTTCCCCAGTCTGGGGGACTCAAACCTAGAATCGGTTTCATGGGCTGAAGTCAAGGTGTGGACAGAACCTTGCTTTCTGGGAGGCTGGAGGTGGACTCTGCTCCCTGCCCCTTTCAGCTTCTGGTGGCAGCCGGTGTTCCTGAGTTTGTGACCGGATCACACCAGCCTCTGAGTCCATGACCACACAGCATCCTCCTCCGCCGCCACCCCCGTCAAATCTCTCTGTGCTTCCCTCTTATGAGGACCCTTGTGGGGACTTTGAGAGCCCACCCAGGTAATCCAGGATAATCTCCCCTCCTGGAGAGCCTTAATTTAGTCACTTCTGCAGTATCTTAAAACTGGCTTAAAACTCAACATCCAAAAAATGAATGACATGCCATCCAGTCCCATCACTTCATAGCAAATAAATGGGGGGAAAACGGAAACAGTGACAGACTTTATTTGGGGGGGGGGGTTCCAAAATCATTACAGATGGTGACTGCAGTCATGAAATTAAAAGACGCTTGCTCCTTGGAAGAAAAGCTATGACAAACCTAGACAGCAAATTAAAAAGTTAGAGACAGCACTTTGCTGACGAGAGTCTGTATAGTTAAAGCTACGGGTTTTCCAGTAGTCATGCACAGATGTGAGAGTTGGATGATCACAAAGGCTGAGTGCCAAAGAACTGATGCTTTTGCACTGTGGTGCTGGAGAAGACTCCTGAGAGTCCCCTCGGACAGCAAGGAGATCAAGCCAGTCCATCCTAAAGGAAATCAACCCTGACTGTTCACTGGAAGGACTGATGCTGAAGCTCCAATACTTTGGCCACCTGATGCGAAGAGGCGACTCACTGGGAAAGACCCTGATGCTGTCAAGACTGAAGGCATAAGGAGAAGGGGACGACAGAGGATGAGATGGTTGGATCACATCCCTGACGCAATGGACATGAGTTTGAGCAAACTCTGAAGATAGATGAAGGACACGAAAGCCTGGTGTGCTGCAGCCCATGGGGTCAAAAGAGTCAGACATGACTGAGTGACTGAAAATAAACAACAGTGTCTTTCCTACATAACACAACGCATGTGTTCCAGAAATCAAGATGACGTCGTTGGGGCCACTATTCAGTCCTTCACCCACTACTCAAGGACAGTATTTCTCCAGTGTGGACAGAACCTTGCTTTCTGGGAGGCTGGAGGTGGACTCTGCTCCCTGCCCCTTTCAGCTTCTGGTGGCAGCCGGTGTTCCTGAGTTTGTGACCGGATCACACCAGCCTCTGAGTCCATGACCACACAGCATCCTCCTCCGCCGCCACCCCCGTCAAATCTCTCTGTGCTTCCCTCTTATGAGGACCCTTGTGGGGACTTTGAGAGCCCACCCAGGTAATCCAGGATAATCTCCCCTCCTGGAGAGCCTTAATTTAGTCACTTCTGCAGTATCTTAAAACTGGCTTAAAACTCAACATCCAAAAAATGAATGACATGCCATCCAGTCCCATCACTTCATAGCAAATAAATGGGGGGAAAACGGAAACAGTGACAGACTTTATTTGGGGGGGGGGGGTTCCAAAATCATTACAGATGGTGACTGCAGTCATGAAATTAAAAGACGCTTGCTCCTTGGAAGAAAAGCTATGACAAACCTAGACAGCAAATTAAAAAGTTAGAGACAGCACTTTGCTGACGAGAGTCTGTATAGTTAAAGCTACGGGTTTTCCAGTAGTCATGCACAGATGTGAGAGTTGGATGATCACAAAGGCTGAGTGCCAAAGAACTGATGCTTTTGCACTGTGGTGCTGGAGAAGACTCCTGAGAGTCCCCTCGGACAGCAAGGAGATCAAGCCAGTCCATCCTAAAGGAAATCAACCCTGACTGTTCACTGGAAGGACTGATGCTGAAGCTCCAATACTTTGGCCACCTGATGCGAAGAGGCGACTCACTGGGAAAGACCCTGATGCTGTCAAGACTGAAGGCATAAGGAGAAGGGGACGACAGAGGATGAGATGGTTGGATCACATCCCTGACGCAATGGACATGAGTTTGAGCAAACTCTGAAGATAGATGAAGGACACGAAAGCCTGGTGTGCTGCAGCCCATGGGGTCAAAAGAGTCAGACATGACTGAGTGACTGAAAAATAAACAACAGTGTCTTTCCTACATAACACAACGCATGTGTTCCAGAAATCAAGATGACGTCGTTGGGGGCCACTATTCAGTCCCCTTCACCCACTACTCAAGGGACAGTTTATTGTGCTGCAGCTAAGGGGATAAGATGCATCTACCAGGGATGGTGTGTTTGAAGACTATGTTATGTGTGTTTTACTTGTTCACGGGGTCCAGGGCAGCTGGCAGGAGCTACCTCTTTGGGTCAAGATAAACTTACTGACACCCAAACTGAAACACCTCTGGGTGCTAGAATAATAAATGTCTTTATCTTCCTGCTTGTTCTTTTCTATATTTTCCAAATGTCCACTCAGAGAGGGCATTATGTCTGTGTCTGTCTGTCTGTCGCATTCTGGCTGCTGTGTATCCAGCACCCATGCCAGGGCCTGCCCCAGGGCAGGTGCCCCACACACATGTTTGACTGAATGCATCTTTGTGACCAGGAGGGGAAAACAATGTTGTAAAAAGTAACCAAGATCTGTATGTGGCTTGCAGGTTTGATCCTGGGCCTTTTGACCACATGCTGACCCACTTGTTCAGCCTTCTCAGCAGCACCTAATGTATGTGGTCGCCGTTGTTTTGTTCTGTACCCCTGTTCCTATTCCTGGGCCCCATTTAGGCAGGTACTTTCCATCGAGGCGGGTCCAAGACTCAGCCGCCCCAGCTCCAGCACCCGGGAGCTCAGGGTCTACAAGAATAAAGACATTCCAGCAAGCCAGCCACTACTGTCTATTGCACATGAACCACAGCTCAGCTCAGCTCCACAGGTTTCCACAGCCCACGACAGAGTCTACGCCCCTTCTGCTGTGCAGTGGAGGAAACTGAGGTGAGCAGAATTAAGTGACTGGCCCCCGGGGCACTCAGGTGCTTAAGTGGTCAGGCTGGGATTTGAACCCACCGGTGCGGTTTCAAGACCTAGAGTTTTCCAGAAAACCAGGACACAAAGAATAGCCTGAGAACACTGAGTGAAGTGGACTGTGAATCACTTTTCCTTAAAGTTTTGTGTTCATATTTTTAAAATCAAACCAAAGGAAGGCAATTTTAAAAAATAAAAATAAAAAAACCTTATTCTGGAAGACCCTAGAGCACCGAACAGTCTTCACCCACTACTCAAGGGACAGTTTATTGTGCTGCAGCTAAGGGGATAAGATGCATCTACCAGGGATGGTGTGTTTGAAGACTATGTTATGTGTGTTTTACTTGTTCACGGGGTCCAGGGCAGCTGGCAGGAGCTACCTCTTTGGGTCAAGATAAACTTACTGACACCCAAACTGAAACACCTCTGGGTGCTAGAATAATAAATGTCTTTATCTTCCTGCTTGTTCTTTTCTATATTTTCCAAATGTCCACTCAGAGAGGGCATTATGTCTGTGTCTGTCTGTCTGTCGCATTCTGGCTGCTGTGTATCCAGCACCCATGCCAGGGCCTGCCCCAGGGCAGGTGCCCCACACACATGTTTGACTGAATGCATCTTTGTGACCAGGAGGGAAAGCAATGTTGTAAAAAGTAACCAAGATCTGTATGTGGCTTGCAGGTTTGATCCTGGGCCTTTTGACCACATGCTGACCCACTTGTTCAGCCTTCTCAGCAGCACCTAATGTATGTGGTCGCCGTTGTTTTGTTCTGTACCCCTGTTCCTATTCCTGGGCCCCATTTAGGCAGGTACTTTCCATCGAGGCGGGTCCAAGACTCAGCCGCCCCAGCTCCAGCACCCGGGAGCTCAGGGTCTACAAGAATAAAGACATTCCAGCAAGCCAGCCACTACTGTCTATTGCACATGAACCACAGCTCAGCTCAGCTCCACAGGTTTCCACAGCCCACGACAGAGTCTACGCCCCTTCTGCTGTGCAGTGGAGGAAACTGAGGTGAGCAGAATTAAGTGACTGGCCCCGGGGCACTCAGGTGCTTAAGTGGTCAGGCTGGGATTTGAACCCACCGGTGCGGTTTCAAGACCTAGAGTTTTCCAGAAAACCAGGACACAAAGAATAGCCTGAGAACACTGAGTGAAGTGGACTGTGAATCACTTTTCCTTAAAGTTTTGTGTTCATATTTTTAAAATCAAACCAAAGGAAGGCAATTTTAAAAAATAAAAATAAAAAAACCTTATTCTGGAAGACCCTAGAGCACCGAACAGTCTGCTCTGCTCGACGTTGGCTTCTTCAGATGCTCAGTTGGCAAAGCCCCAGCCACGTCAGCAACACCCACCCTGCCCCCAGCCACCCTGGCAGGGCTGCCCGCCCTCTTCCTGTCTTCCTTCAAATGCTGCTGCACACACACGTGCTCAAGCTGCTCAGTCGTGCTGGACTCTTTGTGGCCCCATGAACTGTAGTCCACCAGGCTCCGTTGTCTGTGGGATAGTCCAAGAAAGAATACCAGAGGGGCTTGCCATGCCCTTCTCCTGGGGATCTTTCTGACCCAGGGATCAAACCCTGGTCTCTTAAATCTTCTGCATCAACAGGCAGGTTCTTTACCACTAGCACCACCTGCGAAGACCCCAGCGATTTTTGATTAGCTTAACGTTTCCTATTTACTTGGATACCAGTTCCTCAGTTCCTGCATCACTCCGGGCTCTGAGAATCCAGGTTGGGGCAAAGACAGCACCAATGTCTGCTCCCTGTGCAAGCTGGACAGTGGGGACCTCCTTCTTCCACTGCAGTGGCCCCATCCGCCCGGCCCACTCCTGGCTGGTGCTGATCCAGACTCTGCCATTTGGCACCTGCGCTGACGCTCTCGAGGGCGGTGAGTGGAGTGTCTCCCTTGTAGGCGTGCCAAGCAGGACAGAGCATCTGCCCAACCAGGCTGGCGCAGCCCTGGCTCACGGATGGAGGAGGAATGTTTCCCTTTGATGGTTTTTTCACTCAGACCCTTTAAGAGCACTTAATTCACCCCGAAAGTGAAGTGGGTTATTTACGACCCCAGCCGTCCCGAGGCGGTGAGGGTGCCAGCACACAGATGATCGCTCTGGCAGTGTCGTTTGTCGGTGATGTTTGTTC